>BQNB010044831.1:0-41405 GCA_026074375.1 Tanacetum coccineum | reverse complement strand
TTCATTAGTTTCAGTAAAATATCAGTGTGGACCACAAGATTTTCGAGTGTATGATTATTGTAACACATATAATATCATAAGAAAAGTATTACTATTGCACTAAGCTCATGACACCGAAGCTACAACCAAAGTCATGTTGTTACATATTGTTGCACATGTAGGTGTCTATCCTAAGAACACCCAAAGTTTCCCAAATGACATGCATTCGTTTGACCAGTACCGTCGGTCAAGTAAGCGTTGCTTACCCGGACGGGGGTGTCAACCCCAATAGATCTATTCATAACATTCATGCTTATATAAAGTAATTAACGGTTCATGATGGTGGGGCCAGTGTGGGATAACGGGTACTTAGGCAATCAGTATAAGTTTAAAGTACTTGTGTCCATAAGTAAAACGAGCAATGTATTCTCACCTCAAGTATTTCAAACCAAGTAAAGTTGTAGTTCAAAACAAGTAAAAGTGGGGCTATGAAACTCACCTTAAGCAAATAAGTGATTCCGAAGTATTACGAGTTCAAAAGTAACAAAGTATCCTAACTGCAACCTAATTTAATAATAAAGCGTTTAGGTTTACAACATGAAGTGAACTAAATACATATGAGTTTTATAAATATTTTTATCACCCATATATACGTGTGTCTAATGTTTACCGAGTTCAAAAATATAATTTAAATCAAGTTCTCTAGTTAATTAAACTTAGAAAACATGAGCAGTTTTTCAGTGGCAGAAAATACTTCCAACTTCTCGGGTTCATAACTCTTTTATTTTCTCTGAAATAAATCCATTCAAAGAACTAGGTTGTAGGTTTTTGAGTTGTATTTCCAAAAATATAAGCCTTACAACATGAACCAAAATTTAAAGGGTCCATATGTGCCTTACAAGACACGAAGGTCAAACTATTTTTAGGACAAAATGTTTTACCGGTTTTGTTTTGGTCATAACTTAATCAATATTTATCCTCTAGGGTTGATTCAACTCGCTAAGTTTAAGTTAAAGTCTTAGCCACAAAAAGTTAAAAAGGCACAAAATGACAAGCTACACTTATGGTGCTCAAAAATTCGTGTAAAGTTCAGTGTGCAGATCTGGACACTTTGTCTTGCACAAAATTCTAAAAATAGAAATAAATTTCCTAAATTCATGTAATTCATAATGAAACTACCTAAGACATAGTAATAAGTTGTGAGATCAAAAAATATGCCATAAGTGTTCCTTAAAGTCGTGTTTTCATGTGTACTAATTCAAGTTTTTACACAACAAGTATATAGTGGTGATATAAAAACAAGCATGAAATTATTATAATAAATTAAAATGAATATAATGAGATGCTTACAAAGAGATGGTGATCATTTAGATGATTAAAAGTGCACAAATCACCCAAGAATGACTAGAAAACCCTAGTTTTGAAGCACCAAACCCTAATCGTTTGTATAACCCTTTAATTAAAGCTTTGAATCTTTTGCTAAATGGTGTTGTTGCTACGTTTTTAAGGAGATAAATAAAAATTTTGTGTGTTTGAAAGTGATGAAATGAGAAGTGCTAGGTAGTTGTTTATATAGGAAACACTTAGGACATGTTGAATGGTCATACATGGAGTCACGTGTATGTGTTATGGAAAAAGAGGAAAGGAATCTCTTGATCCTTATGGAGGTGTAGTAGGGCTGGTCTAAAGAGGAATAAGGGGGAGGGTTTAGTCTTTAAGGTTAGCTAGATACTAAAGTAAGCATGGAAATGGAATGGGTGACTTACAAAATCAATAGCAAGTGTTGGTTTAACCCTTTAAAGGGGCCGGTTTTAGAGGTGAAATAGGGGGAGGAAAAACTTAAATTTTGATAGTATATGATAATTTAAAGTATTATTAGAAAGGTGGTGAGGGTATTGGGTAAGTTGTATATCCATGCACGCAAAATAATGCAAGTTTAAATGACTTACGTAAAACTTGAAATATTGAATGCATATGTCTTGTAAAATATGATCATGAGTATGATAATGTACCAAATATATGTAGACTAAACTTAGTATAAAGTCGGGATACGTTCAAAGTTGTTTTCACAGTACGCGGGATAACCTCTTCGATTATAAGTTAAAGGAAGTACGTACATGTTCAAAGTAAATTGTTCAATTTTTAAGTAATAGAAAACCTGAAATTTTGGGTTGTCACACATCACTAAGGAACTTGACATGATAGAGAAGTTTGGAATCACATTACAGAAGGCCAACCACTTAATTTGTTTTGTTCCAATACCATTAGAGAACTCGATATAGTGGCGATATGGCGCCAAGCCATGACATTAGTGTAATACTTCGTGAATTCAGGTAAATAAATTATTATTATTTTATTCTATTTTTACCCTTAAGTAAATTTTTACTTTTACTTTTTACTCAAATTGGTAATTTTTACGTTTCTAGTCAAGCTTGAGCCATATTTGGGATTTTATTCCGTCTACGTGTCTATCGAAGTCAATATTTTCATTCTTCACCTCGAAGTTTTATAATCTTTATTTTAGCATTTTATGTTTATTTCACGTCTTCATCAAACCTTGCTAAAAAAAACTTCATATTTACGCTTAATACCGTACCTTTTTACCTTTAACCATCACTTTTTTATCAAAAACTTTACATTAGACAATAATTAGCCAAAAAAACAAAAATAGAAATCAAGGCCATATAGGTCGGCCACATTAGACACACACACACTTATCCCTTTTTGCATTTTCAATACCAGTAATCACCATAATTTCACCTACATGCAAATCTAAGAAAAACCAAAAGCTCTATTTTTTTTCCTCCTCCTCCCATGGCTGTTGATAGCCGCTACCATCTTTTAAAAATTTCATCACTATTTTATTCATTCCAACATCCATCTTGTTATCCTTAAAAAGTTTGAAGTGATGAATTGAAGTCTAGGGTTTTTTTTTCTTTCTTGGTGTTTCTAGAAGAAGGTTGATTGGGGTTTTGTTGTAGCAATTATTTAACAATATATAGATGGGTTAGAAGATATTTTGATTGTGTTTTGGGTTTCTTAGTGATTCGAACTTCAACCTTAGACTAAGAGGGTTGCTTGTGTTTGATTTGTTTGGTTTTCTTTTGATTTGGTCCATGCAACTTTATGTTTGATTCTGGAAATCTTGGGTGTTTTATGTTTATTAATGTGTTAATTAACTAAGTGTGGAATTGTATAGGGATTTTAGATTTGGAATGAGGTTTGGATTAATTTTGATGAGGATTTAGGAGTTGATTTTAGACCAGCAGGTTGTAGCATTGATTTTGAATTATTTTTGGTCTTAGCATCCCTGGGAGTTTTTATATATTGATAAGCCTCGTTCTTATGTACATGTGGCTAATTGGATAGAAATTTATCTCCTCCGGATGAGTGAGATACGACCATTTTACCAAAACATGTCAAAACTGACCTAGTGGTAGGAAATGAAGCATAACTCCATGTTTTTCTGAAAACCTCTTGTAAAACAATCATTATACCAGTAGAGGACCCTTAGTAGTACCACCTCCAATTGGTTTCACTTAAATATCATTCGTATATTTCAATTTGTGTCCATGTTTGTAAGCTAAATAAATTTGTCACACCTTGTTTGGGACAGCTTTGAAAAGTAAATAGATTAGGGGGTGCTTGGCTAAGCTTATGAATTGGGCTTATGCTTATGTTATAAAAGCCACTTATGGCTTATATATCATGAGCTCATAAGCCCTTACTAAGTGTTTGGTTTAGCTTATCTAATTAATAAGTTAAAATGACAAAAAAGTATATAAAAATAAAATGGGTGTAATTATTAACTGATGGTATAAAAGTCTTTTTATAATATATGCTGAAAGTGTGCCGGTTTTTCTGCTAAAACCGATGTACTCCCCTAAAAAACCTGCAAGTACGTCGTACTTATTCCTATGTATGTCGCACTTTTTGTTTGCAACAAAATATCTTCTTGGATTGTGTCTTAAACCCCCCCCCCCATAAACCAATTATAATGCTTAATTCATGTGCTGAGATCATGAAACTCCTGTTTTGTGTGATTGTGTTGCTTAAATTATTGCGTTTGTATCATTTGCCTATTAAATAGAAAATAAAATGTTTATGTTCACATTTGATTTATGCTTGTTGCTTTATGGCATGTTTGGAGCAAAGTATGTTTATATGTATTATTTTGTTGCTATTTGAGTGTTTGCTTCATTTCGTAAATCATAATAAACTGTTAAATATGAAACCTACAAAACCTGCAAGTGCGCCGGTTTTAATCCAAAAACCGTCGTACTTCTAAAAAACAAAAAGATTTTATTTCTGGGTTATTTTTCTTTCTTCATGTTTATCTTGTTTTATGGCATGTTTATGTTTATATAATAAAACATGTTTTTCTTGTTAGTGTTGTCTATAAAGCTTCTATGAAAATCCATAAAACCTATAAAAATATAAAAAATTGAAAAAATTGTTGAAAGTACGCCGCACAATTAACTTTGTGCGCCGCACTTTACACCTGCATTATAAAAAAATCCAGATTTGAATAAAAATAATAACCAGATGCAATTTAATTATGTTTTTATTTGTTTGCATTTGTTTTGCTTGCTTGCGTATGTGTGTTTGCTTGCGTGCTTTAAATAAAAGAAAAAAATATATAAAAATTAAAAAAACGTTAAAACCATAAAATCCAAAAAATAGTTTTCTTATCTAACTTTTTAATCTGTGTGATTGTGTGTTTGTCGTGATTGTTTGTGTCTGTTATGTGTTGATATATGTATTTTTAACTAATAAAGTGTGGGAATAAAAAATAAACAAATGTGTTTTCTGTCATAATAAAACCGCCGCACTCATCTTTATGTGCGGCGCACTTTTTAAAATTGTTGTCGCGCTCATCTTTTGAATATTTGAAAAATTATAAAAATATGTTATAAGTATGCCGTACTTTCTTTTAAGTGCGACGCACTTCTGGTCTGAAAATAATAATAATAATAATTTTGTAAATTATTATTTTTATAAGTAATATAATTATTGTGTGTTTGATTTATGCTTAAAAATTAAAAAAACCTAAAATATTTGTTTTAATCTCTATATGTGATTTTCTTTGTTAGTAGTTATAAGTTTTCGTATCTTAAATAATAAATATATGCTTAATATGTATCTTTAAACCAAAACTCATAAAAAACAAAAAATCCAAAAAGATTTTGTGTGTTCGTTTTACTAATTTGTGTATAAATAAAATTTAAAGAAAAAAAATTAGATATTAAAAAAACACATTTTGAACGTTGTGGGTGTGTTCGCTGGAAACCCTTACCTAGACTTTACTACACTCGAAAGGGTATACTTTCCTGTGTGTTTTCGTCAATTAATTGGTATGTCTTGTTTTATAAATTTAAAGATTTTGAAACATATCAGTAGTGAGGGCCCACATTTATGAAAAATAGATTCATATGGCTTCCTGTGCGCGAAAACCTCGTGCTTATATCTATTACGGATCTTGACTTATGCGCGTGTTAAGCTGGGTAAATTTTATAATTTTAGGTAAATAAAGACTTTTGTTAGACGTAAAACTTATATGGACACTTTGGAAGTTTTGGTTATAAAGTAAACTTAAGTATATCCTAAAAGTCATATAAATTTATATTTAGACTTGTGTTTTGAGTATGTTTGACCTATACATCTAGGACGCAATGTCATACTTGATCCGATTAAAGAAAAACGTTTTATAAAATTCTTCTTTTATTTCATTCTTTTTCGTGTGAGTATTAGTTGTATATTTTTCTAAGTTGTGCCATTTATTTTAGGTCGCACTTAAGGGGTTGATTTACTTCAACTACTACATTGTTTATTTTGCCATTTTTCAAAAGGTGAGTTCATAGCCCCTTTTCTATTTACTTGTTTTACATACTCTACGGGGTGAGATTACATGCTTGTTTTACTTGGACATAAGTGCTTTTAAAATTGTATGCTATCCAGATTAATGCCTGAATATTATTGCCTAAGTCACCACACAGCCACTTAAGTCCCCTTTTCTATCATAAGCCGTTAATTACTAATGTAGTAAGCGCAAGTGTTATAGGTAGATCTATCGGGACTGACAATCTCCGCCTTAAATTTTTGGTTTCTAGTAGACCATGATGCATTTAACATTTGAGGAACTTTTTAGGTTGTTTGGCAGACATCCTACTTGTGGTCCACTAAACTGTTTGATTCTAATAACATTACTCGATTTACTTAATCATTGTTTTATGATTAAAACCAATGAATTCACTCAACAATTTTGTTGACTTTTTAGCATATTTTATCTCAGGTTTTCAGGTAAATTGCTCGGAGGGAATCCGCACGGATATGTATTTTGGAGACTCTTCATTTTATACATTGATAAAATTTCTTTTGAAAATACCGTGTTGTAAAGAATTTCTATTGTTAAAGTTGATGAAAATGTTATCTAAACATTTTGTCATGTCTGAACACTTATGTTATTTTGACACTGTTGGGACCTGTTTGCAAACTTTGGTGTTTTTAATGTATCGAATATGAAACATTTTGAAATGTATTTTAAAACGTCTCATTTTAAGGTCATTTCCTGTGACTTGTACTTCTTGTTCCATGACATCGCACCCCAATGTTACCGTTCCGCTGCAGTCCAATTTTGGAGGTGTGACAGATTGGTATCAAAGCACTGGCCATAGAGAACTGGGTCGTTTTCAAAACCTAGACTATGACTATTTTTTTAAATTTAGAGTCTCTCCTTGTTTTATCCGATATCCGTGCGCGCGTACTTCATGGCTACTTATATTTACTCCCTCGAGCATTAATATGAGTATTACTTGGATGATGATCATATAATACTTGACTTTCTTTTCGATCTCTTACGCCTATCATAAAGAGTATCACTACTTATATATATATATATAAGGGTAATTTATATAAATGTTGACTATTTTCGATCACTTATGTCTACCTTCTAGAGTGTCTATCTATTTTTATATAAATGTTGTTTATATAAATACTAAAACTCTTCTCTAAGACATTGTGCGTGACACCATTGTATCATTTATTTTCAAGACTTTATGAGTGATACGACGATCTATAAAACCTTCTCAAGATATTGTTAGCGATACAATGGTCTCTAAAACTTCTCATGATTTTTCCATAACACCATTTTCAACGATATTGAAATTCGACATACTTTCTCAATTCCATTGGTTATTTTACTAATCGACTATGAGTTTGGATGCTCGCTTCGTAATTCTGTAACGCATACGTCATCACGTACCTACTGCATAGAAGCATGCCATCTAATTGGAATACGACTATTAACTTGTCATCTCGTACGTGTCGCCTTGGAGCACCTATTTTTGGATCACGCCTCATTAATGTCTTATTCTTTTTCTCCTTGTGATTTTGGAGAACTATGCCACCAAGAAGACAACTGCCAAAGTTCGACATCTAGCAAGCGACTCGTAGCCCAACGTATGGCTGACATGCTCTTTTTCCTAGAGCGGAACACAATCCGAGATGTCGAGAAGCGAATAACGCATAAAGACCCCCTAGACAAACCACACTAATGAAGGTCACGTCTTTCGACAGGAATATCATTTGGGAACAACACAACAAGCAGCTCCGCTTCGAAAAGAGAATCGATGACCTTTTTATTTAAAACATTTTCTTTGAAAACTCTCGATGTATCATTTGCTTTGTGGTACGGATATATCCACTCCCTTTAATAATTAATTGTTTGTACAATTAAGTCCTCATACCCCATTTTAACATCCTTAATGAACCATTCCCTTAATATGTGCGGGTTTTAGCCATTTGGTATTAACTCTCTTTAATGATTAATTGTTCATACCAATATTTCATCTATCTCATTTAACATCCTTGACATGTTACCTCTTTGATATGTGCCTCTTTCAACTATTGATAACAATTCTCTCGTTTGCATCGGTTAATTTCATGAATGACACTCTACAGTCTTTCATAATTCTTCACGCTCATTTCTTTATACCGTTACTATGTTTTGATATTCTTTGTAAATCATTTGATATTTTTGACACCTACTTCTATCTATTACTATTATAATCAATTGATCCTTTATTTACCTTATTATTTGTACAAATGAAATTCTTACTTCCTTGATTCGTAATTTGTTTAAACGGATCATTCCTGATATTTATTCTTTTGATCCTTGCTACATTTGTACATATATTCTTTTACATGCTCTCTTAAGCCGTTGAAATATTTATATTTTACATGCTCGTGATATCTTTTATTGTTTCTTCATATACCTTCATTCATTCCTCTAGCGATGCTATGACTTTTCTTCCTTTAAGATCTACTCATTCTTCGTTGTATTGATTTATGATTGTTCGCTTCCTTGTTCATGAGATATTTAATCTCTCTTTCAGAATTCTCAAATATTGAAATATCAAACTCATTATAACCCCTTTGTATTAGCATTTACTTCCGTTGAAGATTTATAGTTTATTTGATTCCTCCGCTCGTATTGATTATCAACACAAATTCATTTTCGATCTTGATACATATTGTCACTTGATGTATACTTCTCTAATCATCGGTACGACCTATTAATTCTTTGTTTTCACTTGTTTTCTCATCAAAACAGATATTTAATCTTTTCATCAAGGATTTTCATAACCACTACTCGGTACTTACATGCACATTGTTGACATTTTTCATTAACTCTTATTTATTCAATATCCGATTGCTACCTTGTTTAACTTCTTTATTGAACCCACGAACATGTTTTGACACATAATCTAAAGTTCGGAGATTAGGCCCTTGCATTAAAAGAAATGGTTATCTGATGAACACTCTGTCATTCCGCTAAACAAAATTCGACTAGACAACAAACTACCCTTTATCAAGGAGCCTATAGAGATCATAGACCATGAGGTCACAAAACTAACGCAGGGTCGTATCCTTATCATCAAAGTTCATTGAAACTCTCGACGTGGAGCTGAATTTACTTGGGGAGCGAGAAGAGCTGTGATGTGCTGTCGTGTAGGGTCAATTATTTGATTATCAAGTTTTACATTTATATTTAGCCGACAAACCTGAAACAACACTTTAACAAGCAATGTACCCAGTAAAGATAGAGTTCGCGGTAAGTAGGATGTCGAATAAGAGTAGAACATTAATCATATATTCTATCAGTATTTTAATTAGTCTATTTACTGGTTAAACCTATGCTATGTACGTTGTCTAATGATATGGGGGATTTTAGCCTGAGAGAATGGCACAGGCTTGGTGGAAACTGTTGATCCCAATAAATAGATCTTTAACTCCTTAGCTTGTAAGGTTTAGTACCCTTGGATAAATCAAAAAATACTAAGAATGAAACTTTGATTTGAATGATATAAACTATGTGGAATCTAGTTTATACCACTAAGAAGTATATTCAATGAAACAGTGAATTATGATTGACATAAAGATATAACACAACACGCTTCAATATATTAATACGATCACTCTATCTTATTGATAGGGTTTACAACCTTGAAGCTACGAATTCTATGGAAAACTGCTATTGAGATATTGAAAACTGATATCTCATTCTATACCCTAGGACCTCCTTTTATACACCAAGGAGTCCTACAAGGTTTACAATACCTTCCTAACTTATCATAATCTTTTCTATAATTACACACAATCTCCTAACCAAATAAGTTATACATATCTTTTACAAATATAACTTAATACTTATCTTCGTAAGTATTCTTGTTCTCCACACAAAATTTATCTCTTTACTCCGTCTTTATCCTCTTGACAGCAGTAAGTCTTCAATCAGTTGTATCTTTATAACTAACAGCACAAACTGAGCATAAGCAGTAGTAAGTACCAGCAGTACTAACTTTACTCTAACAGTTGTAACTTTACTCTAGCAGCACTAAGTTACACTAACAGTACTAAGTTACACTAACAGTAGTAACTTTTGTACTAGCAGCACTAACAACTTAGCATATTTCCAGTCTTCAACTCTGAGCAGTCTTAACTTCTACTGACAGTAGTAACTCCATATTAACAGTACTAATATTATACTAACAGTAGTAACTAGCAGTGGTAACATTATACTACTAGTACTAACTACTTAGTATAATTTCCATTATGTACCTGAGCAGTAGTAACCTTAAGAATCCTTGAAGTCTTTTAAGTCCCAACAATCCTCCCCTAAACTTGATGTTCATGATCTGAATCTTCAAGTTTCTTCATCAAAAGTCTTCATCATAATCAGGAAGGATGCATTCAAACCTTTTATTTACCCTGTTGCTGCTTTTCCATAAGCTTGAGCAGTTGATAGCACATCTCATTCAAGTGATCAGTCTGAAGTTTCTTGTTAAGCATATTTGTGATTGTAATTGGTGTGAGGGGTATCTCTTTTCAACTAACATAAAGATGTGGACATTTCAAAACCTTACATAGTGAACTCCACATGAATCAAACAGCTTCCAAATGGTCACCTTGTATCCTTGTAGATTTCTCCATACATCACTCTTTATGTCCGGTTCAAACATAACCTTTAAATCTCCCCACAACACTCTCTCATGCTCATCTTCAGGCCTTATATCACCATACTTTGTTTTGACTATCTTCCAAAGAGTCTACAAATCTTCTTTGTCAATACCCTGAAGTAGTCTTAGCATTGAAGTATATCTCCTGGAACTTCCATCTACTCTTATCAATTCATAATGTGCCATCAATCCTTCTTTATGCAGCTTGTAGTCAACTATCACTGGTGATTTAGTAGCAAGTGGTATAACATCAATTGCTATATCATCATCCTTTTTAATTACCAAATACTTTTTCAATTTATCTGAATCATCTGCTTCAACCTGTTCATGCTCATCAGATTCTTTGTCATCCACCAGTTTTTGTCTCTTTGTAGATTCTTGTTGTTGCTCTTTTGTTGCTCTTTTCTTACCAAGACTCTTCTTTCTGCTGCCTGTAGCTTTCTCCTCACTACCTTCTACCTTATTGCCTTCTTGTACCTCTGAACCCATAGCCACAAAGGTATTTACTCTCTTCATTTCCTTGTCAAACAGCTTTTGAATTTCATCATAACTCTTTCCCTTTAGCTGTTGATGTTTGTATCCACCCATGTGCTTAAGATAGGTAGACATTTGACTTCTCTTTTGTGCCTTGGTAGGAGGTCTGTTTCTCTTTTCTTGTGCTCTTAGTGCAGCAAAATATTTTCTTCTCTTCTCCATGAATTCCATAAACAATTTTCCTTTTTCTTCATCTGTCAACTCCTCTCTTTCTCTTGTTTGGAGTCTCTCAGCCAGTAATCTATCAGCCTCCATCATAGCTTGTGTATTTTCCCATGATTCAATCAATGTTATGTTGGCTTCTTCTTCTTTTTGCCTTGCCAGCTTTTCTTCTTCTATAATCTCAGCATCCAACTTAGCTTGAATTTCTCTTGCCAGATCTTCATCAAGAGCAACTTGATCTTTCCTTTTTAAAGGAACTTCAGGCTCAATCATGATTGCTTTGCCTTTGTCTTTACTCAATGAAGGTTGTGCTTCTGATGAAGTTCTGAATTCACTTGGCTCCTGTACTACAACTCCTCTAGCCTTGGGTCTTGTAGTAGTTGTTGTTGTAGCAGTAGTAATATCAACTTTAGGTTTAGCTGCTTTGATTTCAATAAGTGTTTGAGCCAAAGTTAATTCATCAATCTTAGCAGCAGTAACTCCTCCTATATCACCAGTAGAAACTTAAATTGTAGGAGCAGCACTATCTTCAACACCAGCAGTAGTAACTGCTTCACCAGCAGTACTACCATCAAGCTTTGTACTCTGCTCATTTTTCTCACCAGTAGTAACATCCACAAACACTTCATCATCATCCAGAACTCTAGTATCAAACATCAGATCTTCATTCTGTTGTTCTTAAGTTTCATTAACTAGAGTGACCTCAGTATCTGCATCAATATCCTCAATACTCCTCCCCTGTTTGGATGCATCCTCCTGAGCACCCAAACTAGCATTAGAGGATTTAACTCTTCTAGCTATACCAAGTTGCTTCAATCTTTTAAACCCTGTGGTCCTAAACATTCTCCTCTATTCAAGCTTATCAACCCTCTTCTTGAGATTAGCAATCACAATAGCTTGATCAGATTTAGCCTTCTCTAAGTCAAGAACCTGTTTTTGCAAATTTGTACATAAAACCATCAAATCATTAAGTTGCATGCTATCCTCACCACTGGGTAGTGGGTCATTAGAAGGTGTGGGTACACTGTCCTCCTGCTATGTCTCATAATTAGCAACTTTTGCCTCCTTCCTGTGTTTCCTTCTTGACTTTTGTTTCTTCTTGGGTTGAGAGGATGTAGATGGTTGATCAATAATGGGTATTTGAGTGGAATCAGTTGGATGATCTGAATCCGCACCCACTTCTTCTGAAGCTTGAACCAACATAGTATCAAACAAAGGTGTAATTCTCCCAGAGAAATCCTTTCCTTCTCTCTTCATGTTAGCAAAAATTTTCTTTGTGTGAGAGGGATTAACAAAAATCTTTTTGTGATGTGACATGTCTCCAAGCTGTTGGTTAATGAAAACTTGTAGAAAACGAGGATACATTAAGAATTTAACCCCTCCATCTAAGTGTTTAACCATGGCGTTAAAAATGTACTTAGATAGGTTGAATTTTCTATTTGTTGCCAAGCATATGATCAAGGAAGCCATTGTACTACTGAATTCATTCCATGCAGTGGATTTAGCACTAAGACATTGTGTAATAGTGTGAATTAAGAACTTCCACTGTAGAGAAAAGAAAGCTTTATAAAATGTAAGCTTTTGGGAAGGTTTTTCATACCCCATCTTAGCTAGTTCTTCAAAAATTGTAGTGTTTGGCAAATAGTAAGTTCCTTATGCATCATCCAATTGAAGATTACTTCTTATGCTTGAATCCATCATGATTATCTTCTTCTTGTCAATTAGGGCACGTAACTGACGCACTCCATTAACCGTCTTGACCTGTGTTGTTGCCCAAAACTGTTAAATACAAGATGTGTAGATGATTGGATTGACAGTTAAAGCATAATGAACAGAACTTGCTTTCAGGAAATCAATAATCTCTGTAAACCCATCACTTTCTGCAGGTTTTTCCAAAAACGCGACCACATTGTGTGTTTCAGCAAACTTAGGGCTCGACATAATGATTATTTTTATGATCAAAAATGAAATTGATTTAGGGTTTATGTGTTGAGAGTGTTTGAATGATTGAAATCGAATAAAGAGTTGAATGTAACCCTGAATCGAAGTATTTATAAAATCACCCTCATCAGCAAGAACTTGATCTAACATCAGTAATTGATGCCTAACAGCATTAATTTAAACCCGACAGCATAAAAAAATACTCGTAGCATTAATTTAAGCCTAACAGCATTAACTTAAGCTTAGCAGCATTAAGTTGAAGCTTAGCATCATTAAATTAATACACAAGGAAGCACCCAAATTTCATTCCAAAAAGCAATTTTCATCATCAAATTGGATTCTCACAAGCTCTCTTTCTGTTTTTATGCTCACAATTATCTCTCAATTCTTTTTGCTCACATAATCACTCGTTTTTGTTTTTATGCACACATCTCTCTTTCTATTTTATGCTCACTTAATCTCTCATTTCTTTTGGCTCACTAAAACACTCTTTCTGTTTTTAAATCACAAATCTCTCTATTCTTTTGAGCTCACCAATGTTGACAGTTGTATACAATGTCCTATCAATTCCAAAATTTTCATAATGTCCTCCAAATGTGTTAACTTTTGAGAGAGGTGGATCATTGGACTATTTAGATGAAGTCTCAAACCTAGTTTGAGCATCTACATCCCCCCATTATGGTATCTTGGCACCTGGGACCACTACCTGAACCAATTTCCTAAGAACTAGGCTCATTAAGTGTTGTCATGGATTGGGTCTTAATTTATGTTACCACTGTCCTGCTCTGCTTCTAAGCTAGAAGCAGTAGTGGCAGCCCTTTCCATTCTGTCACCCAACTCCTTATGGACAGCCTCATCATCAACCTTTCTTAGGGGGACCACTAAAGTGAGGTATCTTGGTGTCCTGGCCTCTTTTGATTTGTGTAGGTGTTTGACACATCATACACTTGTGTTTGATTTTACATTTCCTTTAATCAAATCTTGACTGAATATTGACAACTTTAAGCCTCCCCTTAATTCAATACCAGATATTCCTTTAGCAGTTTTAATTATGACTAACAGTTTTAACTTAACAGTCTTAAATATAACTAGCAGTATTAACATTTATCTTAGCAGTTTTAACTATGTCTTCAATAATTATACAAGAACATTCCTCTATTCATCACAAGCACACTAGAAAAGACTAGATAGACAAGTGAAGTTTTCATAAGGATCCATATTTATGCATAACCCATGAATAAAAATTAAGAAATGTTAAGTCTCATAGATTGAGTAAACCAATGCTAGCAATTAGAAAGTTAAACCTGCTAACATCAAAAGCTTTTGTGAGAAGATCTGCAACATTTTGGTCTGTGTGAATCTTGATCACTTGTATTAACTTCTTCTCATAAGAATCTTTGATGAAATGGTGCCTTATCTCTATGTGCTTGGTTTTGGAGTGAGATACTAGATTCTTCACAATACAGATTGTACTTTCATTATCAATGTAGATTTTGGTGTTCAAGAAATTGTATCCATAGTCAAGCATCTGATTTTGGATCCATAACACTTGTCCACAGCACTTAGCAGCAGCAACATATTCTGCTTCAGTTGTTGAGTTGGCCACTATGGTTTGCTTCTTACATTGCCATGAAATCAATCTCTTGCCAAGAAATTAACAACCTCGTGTTGTGGATTTCCTATCAAGACTAGCTCTAGCATAATCACTATCAGAAAAAGCTTCCAAGTCAAATGGTGAATCTCTAGGATACCAAAGACCCAATTTAGGTTGGCCTTTTAAGTATCTAAAGATCCTCTTCACAGCATTAAAGTGTAAAGTTTTTGGAGTAACTTGGAACCTTACACAGGCACAAACAGCAAACATAATGTCTGGTCTAGAAGCTGTTAAGTACATCAATGATCCAATCATTGATCTATATAAGTGTACATCCACATTATCAGCTTCTCCATCCTTTATCAATGGTTTGTTTGTCTCCATTGGAGAGCTTCTATTTTTATTGAGGCAAAATCAAACTTTTTCAAAATCTCAGCCACATATTTATCTTGGCTGATAAAGATCCCATCACTCCTCTGTTTAACCTGAAGTCCCAAAAAGAAAGGAAGTTCTCCCATAGAACTCATTTGGAACTTATCATGCATCAGCTTTTCAAATTCAATACTCATCTCTTTCTTGGTTGATCCAAAGATGATATCATCAACATAAACCTATACTAGCAGGATATCATCTTTATGTCTTTTAATGAACACAGTTTTATCAATTTGACCCCTATGAAAACCATTTTCTAGCAGATAAGTTGACAATGTCTCATACCATGCTCTTGGGGCCTGATGTAGTCCATGGAGAGCCTTTTCTACTTTGTAGACTTTATCTAGAAAGTGTGGATCTTCAAAGCCAGGAGGTTGACAGACATACACCTCCTCTTCTATCTTTCCATATAGAAAAGCACTCTTTACATCCATTTGGTAGACTACAAAATCTTTGAAGGAAGCATAAGCTAAAAATAATCTTATGGCTTCAATCCTTGCAACTGGTGCAAAGACTTCATCATAATCTATACCTTCCTCTTGAGTGTGACCCTGAGCAATCAGTCTAGCTTTTTTCTTTACCACTATGCCTCTTTCATCCTTCTTGTTTCTAAAAACCCATTTAGTACCAATTGCCCTTTTGTCTCTAGGTAAATTAACTAATGTCCAAACTTTTAGTAGTTTAAATTGTAGAAGCTCATCCTGCATTGCTTCCACCCAGCTTGAATCTTCCAGGGCTTGAATCACCTTCTTGGGTTCATTTTGAGATAAGAAACAGGCAAACAGACAATTTTGAAAATCTTTGTGATTTGTTCTCCTAAGCTGATGAACTGAGGAAATCAAACCATGTTGTTCATTTATCTTGGTCATGTTTCTTGTCTGTACAGGAGTCTTCAAACTTCCAATCACTTGATCTTCAGGATGATCTTTGTGAAATTTGGTGAAAGAAGTATCAAGGACTGTATATGATGAAACTACATTGTTCATATCAACCTCTTCTTCCACATCTTCATCATTATAAGCATTTCCAAAGATGCCAGTGTTATCCATTGAAGACACATTTAGGACAGGTGGAATGGTAAATGCATTTTTGAAAGGAGAAAATCTTTCAAAAAGTTGTTCTTCAGATTCATTAACAGTATTAACAGAAGGTCCAACAGTATTAACTGGTGTTGATGGGTCCGCAGTATCAAGTGATGGTCCATCAGTACTAACAGGTGTACTAACAGTATTAATACCATTAGAACTGTTAGTGTGTTCAGTCTACATTTTTTTTTATTTAACCTTTCAGACTGATTTCTTGCTTCTTGATCATGCTTCCCACTTTTATCTGAAGCTTCATTTTCATCTACTTCTGAAGGCTTCATTCTAGCATCCCCTTTACAATCCTTGGGACCTTGAGAAATTAAAGGACCAGTTGTGCATAAAGGTATTAGAATGTACTCTTGTTCAGGTTCTTTTTCCTTTTGAGCTTGACCTGCAACAATATTATCTTTGGTTCCTGTAAAACCATTAGTTTTGATCCCTGCAGCAACAAGCACATAGTTCATAGATATAGACAAAGAATCAACATCAAAAAGCCTGTTTGGTCCATTTCCTTTCACATTAGATGTATTTTCAAGAAATCTAATGTTTAAGGTCCTTTCAACTATCCTGGTCCTCTTGTTAAATACTCTCATAACTTTACTAACCATAGAATACCCAACAAAATATCCCTCATCAGCTTTACCATCAAACTTGCCTAGATGATCCCTGGTATTTAAGATGGTAACAGCACACCCAAAAGGTTTCATGAATTCTATCAGTGGAGGTCTTCCACGAATAAGTTCATAAGGTGTCTTGTTATGAGGCTTAATGACTAAGACCCTATTTAGCACATAGCAAGCAGTATTAACTGCTTCAGCCCAAAAGGTGGTTGGCAACTTAGAGTCTACTAACATAGTTCTTGCAGCCTCTATCAGTGTTCTATTCTTCCTCTCAGCTACACTATTCTGCTGAGGAGTCCTAGCCACACTTAATTCCCTCTTAATCCCCTTTATCTCACAAAACTGATTCATTATACTATTCTTAAACTCAGTTCCATTATTACTCCTGATAACTTTCACTTTATGATCTAGTTGATTTTCTATTTCTATTATGAAGGTCTTTAGATTCCCATTAGTCTCATCCTTAGTGGCCAAAAAGAATACCCAAGAAAATCTACTAAAGTCATCAATGACTACTAGGCAATAAGACCTTTTCATTAAACTCTTAACATTTGTAGGACCAAATAAGTCCATATGAAGCATATGTAAGGGTTTGCTGATTGAGTTCACAAGCTTGGTCTTATAGGAGGCTTTTTGTTGCTTTCCCTTCTGACAAGCAACACAAGAATGATCATTTTCAAAAATCTTTGAAGGTAAACCTTTTACAAGGTTTCCCCTTACAAGTTTATTCATTGTTTTAAAATTAATGTGCCCAAGCCTCCTGTGCCATGTATTGGATTCATCAATTGTGGCCTTAGTAATGAGACAAGTTAAACCTCCAGTGGGAACAACATTCTTTAGGTCAACACTGTAAATGTTTTCCTTTCTTGGAACTCTCAGCAATACTTGACTTTCATCAACTAGCTTAAAGTCAGAAGATAAGACAAGACACTCAGTGTCAGTAAAAAGAATATTGTTCTTTTTGTCACAGATTTGTGACACACTGAACATGTTATACTTAAGCTCCTTACAAAAGTACATATCATCAAAATCCAGTGATCCTGTTTTGATTTTACCTTTACCAGAAATTCTGCCTTTACCATCACCAAAGGAAACAAATCCACCATCATAATCTTCATATTCATCAAGATAGCACTTGTTTCCTGTCATATGCCTAGAATAACCACTGTCAATAACTGCTTTTTCTTTGTACTCCTTCAGTTGTGGGTTGCCCTGCACATAAAATAAGAGACTTAGACTCTTTTGGGGATCCAAGCCATTATAGACTTGGATATGCCTTATGCATCAATGTAAGAATATTTCTTGAATGTAGTTGATGCACTGCTGTTTTTGGCTTTCCAAACCCAGCATGCTGAGGCCTTAACAGCATTAGCCCCTTTTCCCTTATTTTTACTTACTACTGCTTTTTCCCAGCAATAGTATGTTTTACACTGGCAGTATTAACATTTGTGTTGATAATACGGTTCTTGTTTTCAAAGTGTCTGTTAAAAGCCTTGAACTTTATGAATATCCTCTTTTGAAAGCATTTGTAATGGGTCTAGGATGGTTCACAATTTGTTTTGAGGCAACAGTATTAACTAGTCTAACAGTATTAACTACTTTTGTGTTAGCATTATTAACTGGTCTTACAGTATTAACTGCTGCACCAGTAGTACTAAGTTTCCCAGACCTAGTTAAAACTGCTTGTGGAACAAAACTTCTTTTGGGGTGAGGGTGAGTCAATTTATTAGAAAAGTTCTTATGATTCACCCTTATTGAATTATTCCACTCTGGCCTTACAACCTTTTTATCACACATATTATGAAGATGCTCAAAACTACCACAAACATAACAAGCTATATTAATCATTTTGAAGTCACTCCCTAGTCTTTGGGACATAAGATTGTTCCAATTTCTTTGGTTCCCTCTAGGGTGATGTTTGTTGTGTTTAGGTGCCTCTGTTTCCCTAACAGTCTTAACAGATTTTATCTTTTTAGTGTTAGGTCTAACAGCAGTCCTATCATTTGGTTCTACTTCACTTTCATCATCAGAGTTCCAATCCTCAATAATTAGAGCACCAGTATTGTTCATCCTAACTGCATTAGATTCAACTGTGAAGGAAACACCCTTATTTTTAACTGTCTTACCATTACTAGGTGAAGTAACAGTAGTAACATCCAAATTCTCACTTTCAACAATTTCATCTATGAATGCTAGATCAGGTTTGCGAGGTATGAAAGTTTCTGACAGAGGTGGGGGAACTGATTGATAACCCTTATTTGATTTAGATTTATCAGTTAAATTTACAAAACTTTCTACTGTAGAAGGAGCTGTAGTAGCTGCATTATATCCTAGTCCCTTTTTAAACTTGTCAATTACTTGACATTCCAGTATTTCATTTAAAGACTTGCATGAATTTTGAATTTTTTCTAATGTTTGTTTTAACTGATCTCTCTATGTTTTAGCTTTTTCCAAATTCATTTTATATTCATCTAAGGCATTATCTCTTAGTCTAACTTCAAGTTTTAAAACCTTTATGCTCTCTTCAAACACAGCTTCATTTTTCTTATAGTGAACTAGTCTAGCTTCTACTGATTCTAGACCGGCTTTATAAGATAACAAATTAAATTGAGACTTTTTGTAATCAGAAGACAAATTATCATATTGCTCTTTAAGAGTAGCATAAGCTTTCATACATGTTTTAGAACAAGAATCTACCTCAGAATCTGAACTAGAAGAACTTCCTAAGGATGTAAATGCCATCAATGCATGGTTTGTGGGTTTCTCTTCTTCAGCTTGGTAGCTCCAATCATATCCTCCAATTCCATCTTGAGCTATCAAGGCATTCTGAGTAGGAGTCTCCACTGCTATATTTCTTGTATAATTCTCTCTTCCTTTGTTCTCCTGATTTCTAGGAAACCTACATTCTCTTGCAAAGTGTACATGTTTATGACAGTTAAAGCATTCCACTTTTGACTTGTCAAAACCAACTCTTTGACCATTTATGTCCAGCTTCTTTCATGTTCTCTTGATGAACCTTCTTGCTCTGATTGTCAGCATAGCAATTTCCCATTGAAGATCCATTTCTTCCAGATCATCAAGATGAAGTTATTCCAGATCTTCTTGAGAAAGTTGAGGAGAGTTGGGTTGACTTGCAAGGAAAGCACAGATCACAGCATCACAAAGATTATCTAGACATATAGAGTTAACACCATTACCTTGAGTATGAGAATAAGTAGTCTTGCAGTCAGATTAGTAGTGGTAGTTCCTACCTCCATCTTATCACTTGAAAAATAGATCTAGGATGAATTGGTTGATTCTTCTTATTCAAAGCTTCACAACATGCTCTGATACCACTTGTTGATCCCAATGAATAGATCTTTAACTCCTTAGCTTGTAAGGTTTAGTACCCTTGGATAAATCCAAAAATACTAAGAATGAAACTTTGAATTGAATGATATAAACTTTGCGGAATCTAGTTTATACCACTAAAAGTATATTAAATGAAACAGTGAATTATGATTGACACAAAGATATAACACAACACCCTTCAATATATTAATACGATCACTCTGTCTTAGTGATAGGGTTTACAACCTTGAAGCTACGAATTCTATGGAAAACTGCTATTGAGATATTGAAAACTGATATCTCATTCTATACCCTAGGACCTTCTTTTATACACCAAGGAGTCCTACAAGGATTACAATACCTTCCTAACTTATCATAATCTTTTCTATAATTACACACAATCTCCTAACCAAATAAGTTATACATATCTTTTACAAATATAACTTAATACTTATCTTCGTAAGTATTCTTGTTCTCCACACAAACTTTATCTCTTTACTCCGTCTTTATCCTCTTGACAGCAGTAAGTCTTCAATCAGTTGTATCTTTATAACTAACAGCACAAACTGAGCATAAGTAGTAGTAAGTACCAGTAGTACTAACTTTACTCTAACAGTTGTAACTTTACTCTAGCAGCACTAAGTTACACTAATAGTACTAAGTTACACTAACAGTAGTAACTTTTGTACTAGCAGCACTAATAACTTAGCATATTTTTAGTCTTCAACTCTGAGCAGTCTTAACTTCTACTGACAGTGGTAACTCCATATTAACAGTACTAATATTATATTAACAGTAGTAACTAGCAGTGGTAACATTATACTACCAGTACTAACTACTTAGTATAATTTCCATTATGTACCTGAGCAGTAGTAACCTTAAGAAACCTTGAAAAATTTTTAGTCTTCGGGACTCCAGCATCTTAACATTCACTCGACAGTAGTACATCCATATTAGACAATACAATATTATATTATCCAGTAGTAAACTACGCAGTGGTAACATTATACTACCAGTAATAACTACTTAGTATAATTCCACATCTATCTACTCTCCTGAGCAGTAGTAACCTTAAGAAACCTAAGTCTTTTAAGTCCCACAGAAACAAATACAATTCAATAGACCAATAAACACAAAGAAGAAAATTAAGAACAGATAGAAAGCATACAAGCCAAATGATAAGAAAATTGTATTTTTTTTTTATAAAAAAGCCCCCCCATATCAAATCCAGTTCTAATGTTGGTTTGTTTGTTTTATATGCAATCGATTTACTTATCTCGAAGCGGCATACATTCTTAAGACATAGGCGGGACCATCATCCTAATACTAACACGATTATACTAGTCACAATTAACGCATCCGCAAAAAGCATTCCTTATTTAATTATAATCCTATCTTAGGGAATCAAAGCAATTGGTGGATTCTGTTTAAACCCTAGCCCAACGGGAGACAATTTGCCCACCTATTGTTTGCTCAGGGTTTTGGTTTAATATCACAGTGAGTAGTTCACTAATCCAATCTACAAGCCAAATGATAGAAAACTGTATTAGCCATATTAAATCCAGTTTAATGTTGGTTTGTTTGTTTTAGTGCAATGATTTACTTATCTCGAAGCGGCATATCATTCTTAAGACTTAGGCGGGACATCATCCTAAGACCTAGACACGATTAATCCTGTCACAATTAACGCATCCGCATAAAGCATCCTTTAGTTTAATTATAATCTATCTTAGGGAATCAAAGCAGTGGTGATCCTGTTAAAACCCTAGCCCAACGGGAATTTACCCACTTATTGTTTGACGGTGTTTTATATACTGGTAGTTCACTATTCTAATCTTTATCAGTTAAATAAGAGCATGATTGCTGAAACATAAAAGGGTCACCTACCGGTCCAACTAAGCTCATAATTCCAAGACAAAGACATAACGTTATTTGTGATCCTATTGGTCCAGTAATATGAAACACGATATGGAGAGCTATCCCGGCATCTAGATTACTTGGTTCGTATCACTAGATCCAGTTGAATGATAGGTCGCATATTCAAACACATAAACAAGTATGAGGTGATAAACATAATTAAACAATCAACGATAAATTAAGAAATCGATTTTAAAACAAACCAAACATTGGACTTTCATTAAGATGGCTAATACCCAAGGGTATTAGCCCACAACCATTGTAATTATACAAGCGTAATCAAACAATGAAAATCGAATGATTAAGAGAGTAAAAATTACACGATGTCTTCTATGGATTCGTGATCAATGCTTGACCTTGATGACTGATCGTCTCTTCTAAAATTCGTCTTTAATGAGTATGGTATAAAGAATATGATATTGCACACTGAAAACTAGGTTTTTGAGTCTTCTATTTATAGTGTCTGCAAAAGACTCGATACGCCGTATCTGGCAAGGTCGATACGGCGTATTAGGCTGGATTCCTTGGAGTGCGCGCTACGTTCATAATCAATCAGTGATATTGACTTCAAGCTTTTAGGTACGTATAAATAATAATATATAATATTACTACTTATATTAACCAAACCAATTCAAGTTTCCCTTGAAAAGGTTCAAAGAAAGAAGATCAATAAAATCCGAGTAGTATATGATATTCTCGGGTCGTTTATCCCCAACGAGGAATGCAATTGAAAGTCGAGAGTCATTTTGATAATCGATGCTTGAATACAACAAGATTTTGATTGGATTTTCTAATTCTACGGGAAAATTGATTCAATTGACTAAAAACAATTAAGGCAACACAATTTTAAACTAAAAACGCAAACCGGGAATCCTAAAAACGCGTCTAAATTA
Source organism: Tanacetum coccineum (assembly GCA_026074375.1). Lineage (NCBI taxonomy): Eukaryota > Viridiplantae > Streptophyta > Magnoliopsida > Asterales > Asteraceae > Tanacetum > Tanacetum coccineum. The sequence goes on along the minus strand of BQNB010044831.1, from coordinate 18,401 downwards.
TCAACTAAGTCAAAATTAACCCTAAAAATGTAAACTTAGTTTCTAAACCTCTAAAATGACAAAAGAAAATTCTCTAAAAATGAATTATATTTTTTTGACTTTTTAATAATTTTTTATGAATTAAAACCTATTTAATCTATTTAAAATTCTAGAAAATAACAAATTAACACCTAAAAATTCCAAAAAATGATTTTCTACTTTAGAAAAGTCTAAAATACGATAAAAACTCAGAAAAATATTTTTCACTACTTTTTATAATTAAAAACTATTTTCTAAAATTAATTTAAAAAGCTAAAAATAAAATTTAAAATCTAAAAATGATAAAAATGTTTTTAAAGTTTGTAAAACTCAGAACATTAATTTTAAAACTAAAAATTATTTTTTTGTAATTTTCTGAATTAATTTACTAATTTTAAAAGACTTTCTAAAAATTTAAACTACGAAAAATAATAAAAAGTATTAAACAAAGTTGGAAAAATCTGAAAAAAAATGCAAGAAAGTCCTAAAAGTTGTAAATGTCCTAGGAAAATTAAGCTGGGTAAGCCAGCTTATCAAATAAGCTAAAAATAAGCCAAAACAAGCTACGGCTTATTATAAGAAATACGGCTCAAAATGTGTATAAGGGGATAAAGTGTGCAAACTTAAACGGAAAAAACCCAAGGGCGCTAGTGGTGTGGGGTGTGTGTGCTAAAACGTTTGGTGAGTGGGGTTGAGGTCCCGAGTTCGAGTCCTGCTCACTTGGGACTTCCTCTACTCCCAAATTTTTTTATTTGCCAATTTTTTACAACTTTTTAGTTAAGCTAAAAATAAGCAACTTTTGTAAAGACACATCTTTTAGAAACCACAAATAAACACAAAAATAAGCTGTTAAAGCTAACAGAAAGCTTCTTTATACTAACAAGGCTTAAGGCCTAAACTGTTGGGCATATTACACAAATAAGCAAAGTAAAAAAAAGAAAAAGCTAAGACAGATAATAAGCTATATCTAATAAGCACTTAAGAACAAAAATAAGCTAGCAAAATAAAAGAAGGGGCTAAACTAAGCTTAAAATGACAGATTACTTAAAGGCTTTTTAACTTAAAATTTCTAAGCTAAAAGAGCTAATAAGCTTGAATAAGCTCTAACCTAAGCTGAATAAGCTAAAAGCACTTAAAACCTAACCTAATAAGCAAGACTAAACCTAAATAAAGCAAATACAATAAGCCAATAAGCTCAGATAAGCAAATAAGCTATTTGGCCAAAACTAAGAACAAAACAGCCAAAAGGGGCACTTTCTAGCTTATTTTTAAGCTAGAAAACAGATCCTTATGGCTTAGTGGCCTATATCACCAAAAAGCTTATGCAATAAGCTACAATAATCCACAAAGAAAAAGCATTTTGAAATTCATTTAAGCCATGAAAAAGAAATAAGAATAAGCTGATTCACACAGACAACAACACTTAGAAATTTTTCAAACTTTTTAAAACCCTACTTTTAAGCTTAAAAATAAGCCAACTGACTATAAGACCTCAAAAAAGATCAAGATTGACCCTCAAAAAACACATTACAACTTTCAGAAATCATTTTGAAATTCAGGATAAGCAGGAAAAGCTAAATGAAAAAGCTAATTTTAAGACTTTGAAATACTTAACTACTTTTGACAGATTTATGCAAACACAAAAACTACACTTGCAGACTTAAAGACACCTACTCTAATACATCAAAAACATCAAATGGAGCATAAAAACATGAACTTCAAAAAATCTAAGACTAATAATCAAGATTAACAGTTTTAAGTTAAGAAAATCTCACAGATTCAAACACTAAGTTCTAAAAATCTTAAAACTAAATTTTAACATTTAAAACCTTTTGAAAACTGAAGTTTATGACTAATTTAAGCTAAACTAAGTTGACCCAATAGTCTAAACCATTTCTGACCCATTTTGATCCACAAACTCAGTTAAACCAAACACCCCTTTAAAAATCATTCTTGATATTTTAAACTGATTATCTTGATTTTAAGTCAAACTTTTCAAAGACCAGATGTTAAATAAGTATAATAAGCAATATTAAACAAGTTTCAACCGAAGATAAGTAATTAAATAAGCTAGAACAGATTATGCTACTCAATAAGCTATTTTAGACTGATTTTTAAGAAAAACTTTGCATAAATGATTTTTATACTACAACCTATGTATTTAAAGCACTAAACATCATTAATAAGCTAATATAAGCAGATACAAACAGACAATAAGCACAATAAGCCAAAAATAAGTAAATAAACAGTTTGAGTAAAAATAGAGAATGAAGCTTACAAATGTCCAAATATGTTTTGGTGAATAAGTTAAGCACTCAAATCAGCTTATAACCAACCTATAGCTTATCCACATATGCACTATGCCATGGCCATCCATAATTTACCATGCTCCAAGTGAGTTTGACAGATTCTTTAAGAATTTTGCTGAAATAGTAACTCAAACACCGCCGGTGGGTCCATTGTGGCAAGCCTTAAGAATATCAATGGCTTCTTGGCCATGAACACACCGCCGGATGACTTGATCCGCATCATATAGTACACACGCAAAAAAGTTTCGTGTGTGACAAATGGTCGCGGACGTGTAGGTCACCTACGGTCAAGCATTCGAGTTAGTCACACATAAGAAAGCTTTAGGTTGTATCCACATTTTTTTGTGTGGACTAAATAGGTACAATTTAGTGACTGTAAAACAAATGGAACAACCTATAAAGCATGTTTTATTTGTATATTTAGTCACATACAAATTAAACTTAGATGTGGCCAAAAGGTTAATATGTGTGACCATTGGTGTTTAAGGTAAAGTATATGTGTATTTGTGTGACTATTGTTCATTCAATGAGCACATGAATTTAATGTTTGTGTTGACCTTTTGTAATATTTTGCCACAAAAGCAATGTTTGTTTTGGTATTTAGTCACATTACAACTATGCAAAAGTGCACCAAAGTTGTTAATAAGTGTGAAAAATATGGTGTTTAAATTGAAGAAATGTGTATTTTGTGTGACTAATGTTCATCTAATGGCCACATGATCTTTATGTTTGTGTGGCCTTTGCTATAATTTAGTCACACAAAGCATGTTTTTTGTAGGGATTTAGTCACATACAGTTACAAAAAGTGGGCCCATAAGCTGTTAATAAGTGGGACCATATGCTTGTAATTCTAAGTAATATGTATTTTGTATGACTATTGTTCCCCAATGGCCACATGAATTTTATAATATGGAAGTGCGGGGAATCAAACCCCGTGCCTCTCGCATGCAATGCGAACGCTCTACCATGTGAGCTACACTCCCAAAATGTAATAAGTATACATGTGTTTTCAATAGAGAAACTTGCTAATCAAATAATAAGAGCTATAATGCTTATAATTATACTTGAAACACTTACAATAGTATCTGGGACGTTGTCCTTGTGAATTGTTATTGAGTTCGATTATGCTGTATTCATCAAATATAAAAGATCTTTACCCTCAACGAATACCAAGATTCGCAAGAGTTCCTAAAATATAGCATGGTGAACAGCAAATAAACAAACATGAAACTCGAAACGATTAAGCTATCTTTAAATTACTAACTTTTAAATTATTTTATGCGAAGTTATTGGTCTAGTGGGATAAATTACAACGGATATTATGTATAAGAAGTGAATGTCCTTAATCATAATGGTAATCCAGGATTTGATCGCAGTATTTTTTGTCGAAGAAGTTGTTAATTGTGTACTTGTTCGACTTTCCTGGAAGAATGTCCATCAAAGAGAAATGTGATGGGGGTCTGCAATAACGGTACGATAAACGATATCAATCTTAAGAATTTCATACACATATTAATACATGTGTTAATATCACTTTTGGTATGATGAAAAAGGTCCTATATATCACGAAATGCAGCAGTGATTTTGTACTAATGTTGTATTGGCGGCGTGGCGCTAGTACTTATTTTCAAAAGGCTAGCACTAATTTTTCAAGGAGCAATACTAATGTTGTAATTGGCAGGCGAAGCTGGTACTCATTTTCAAAGGCAACACTAGTTTTCAAGGAGCATTACTAATTTTCAAAGGCAAAATCAGAAATGTGTAAGGATAGATAGGCCCAAATAAGTTTATCTGCATATTGACAAAAATATCAGTTATGTGATCCTAAAAACGTGAAGGTAACAACAGTTAATCCAAGTACCTGATCATTTGATTACAAAGTTAATACTCTTATTATGAACACAAGTTAGAAAGAAAAGAAAACTCTAACTGAGCTAAAATTAAAAGATTATGATGCAATTAATCCGGAAATAAGATGTTAAGAAAAGAATTGAAATCATATCAGGATAGAAAGACTAAAATCATACTAAAGTCTTCAGATGTACATGTCAAAAAAATACCAATCTATGCATCTCTGACATCCCATTCTCCCAGGGAATAGTTATCTTGACATTTATCAAACTAATATCCCACATCGTTCTCGCCCGACTTGACAATATGTATCTGCAAAACAACGAAAGAAAAAAAAATCAAAAATACATAGCTGAAATCAAATTTCAAGCAGATATTGATTCAGTTTATAGGCCCTAAAGAGATTAGGGAAGTCAAAATTGAACCGCTTCAGCTACATTGGATTCTCATATGTTAACAAAATCTGAGACATAATTACACTTCAGCTACTAAATGAACCGCTTGTGGTTCTGACAATTTACTGTTGTAATTAGAATTATGCAAGAACAGTACCTTCACTTGCAATTCACCCTCACTATTCGCTTTTGGAATATACGTGTGGATATTCAGAGAAGGTTTCCTCACTTCATGAAAATGCTCCTCAGATTCAACCTGAAAGAAAAAGGAGAATACATATAATTATCAAGAACAAAAAAGAATGAGATGCACATGAGAACTAACCTTTTTAACAAGTATAATGGCATGCTCGTTTAATGGATTAATCATCTCAACAGCATTAACTGATGCAGTAACAACAGCAGATTCCTCACAAAAATCCCCTCAAAAGTCAGCTCAGCAATAGCACGATGAAACTTCCTAGAAAAAAGAAGATATTATAAACTAAGCTGCAATTATGAAAAAGGTGAGCTTAACTACCAATAGCCGGCTATAAAGTAAGGTAATTACATATATATTTTAGTAGGCTTAAAAAACACATCTCCGATATATGTCTGTTAGTTAGCTTAGGATATTATTTTTTCTACAGGAATGTTTAGAACATAGCAGTGTTTGATACATGCATGGTAAGATACAGACTAATTAAATAGCCACCAAAACAGATCTAGTAGTTAAGCAGGAACCACTTACGATAGCAGCTTAAAGAATTCATGGACGTGCTCTCTTGTTGATGTCACGAAGGACCATATTGTATGTTTGATCAACAGGGCCTTGATAGGAGTAATCTTCACGCACTTCCATGGAAACCACATCTCCATATATCACGCAGATTTTCCAGAATTTCATCTGAAGCGTGTTTTTCCACATGCTCCACATCACGTATCACCTGTGCTCTTCCTCGTCTTCTTTCTTCCTTAATTTATCTCCTGTCATTTCCTTGCATCTTTGCATATTTCAGCTGGGATTCAGATCCTCTTAGAAAGAAACCCGAGTATATTAGAATAAATATATTAGCCTTCCATAATAACAGAAAATGAGTCTTAAATTTTTTTGATAGATGATATATAAGTGTTGCAAATTCTAAAAGAATAATAGTTTCACTTGTGATTTACTACTAACAGCATGGCCTCAAAATAATAGGATAACAGGCAAAAAAAAGGTTCTTGACCAGCATAATTGCACTGAATAAGTAATCAGCGCCTTTATGGTTCTACAGAAATAGACTTCATTTTTTTACGAAACATACATATGACATAGTAGCTACGAAAAAGACTGTCATTTAAAAGGTGATCTACCTAAATACATAATTCCATACAAACTAAACCCCAAGTTTTAATTAGATCTTCATAGACATACATACATAATTACATACATAATTTCAACTGGTTTAGTTAACGTAGCATTGAATCCCTGTTGTTTTTATTTTATTTTATGTATGAAAATATTATAAATCGAATATCAAAATTACACAATAGTTCAATCTTGCATAGTATAGTAGTCGGTTACTAGATGCAATATACTGCTCAATAGCCTCTTCAAACGGAAGTTGGCGGTGGAACTTGTCTAGCTCTTTGTTGTGCTTCAACTCAGTATCATTCATTTCACTAAAAACAAATTCAAAACATTTAATCCATTTTTTCAACTATAAATATTGATGTCACACGGGCATTTTTTTCTCATTTTCTCATTGAATTCCTTTTAAGAAATAAATTTCCAAAAATACCTTACGAAAGTTTCTGCCCAATTTTGAGCAGTGTGAGTTGTGACATGTAAGAAATTATGCAGATGACGTTTCTCCCTTTCTTCAGCTGACATAGTTAAAGCTTGGCCTATTGAAGCTGCAACTTTCGTTATGCTCCAAGGATTAACAAGTCGGTTACTACACTTACGTCAAGACATGTTCTAAGTCAAATACTAAAAAATTTAAGTAGGAACTATAGAGGTAAAGGATCAGTACCAGTGACTGCATACAATGCACATAAAGCAAGAAAATCAAGTGAGCGGTCCTGCAAACATCACAAGATGGTTTTTAGAACTCGATAAACATCTCACCTATCATATCGCAACACTAAATTCTCATTTTGCCCACAAGTCTAAAATATTAAATTTAGAAATTAAAAGACTAACCAGATGGTAAATTGGAACAGTTGTCAATGTCCCAAATCTTCCATTTATCCGTCCTACAATTTCATGAACTTGACTCGTGAGCTTTTGATTTGCAAAAGACACATAACTAAATAAGAGCTAAAATGTGACGTACACACACATATATTTAAGCAAAAAGGCAATTAAGAGATACACTATTATGAAAATATACATTCAGGAACATCAGTTCTTGTTGGTACTGCAATCTGTAGCAAAACTACTTTATCATGCCAATACGAATTGATTTTCATTAATATCTCTAAAAAAACTAATTTAGCTAGCATTGATTTTTATTAGTCAAACTCACCCCACTTTTGTTTGACATACCTGATGGTGCTCCACACAACAAACAATCAAAACGATCTACCACACTTTGATTTATCTTTGTTGATTTCATCTTTTCTAGGACTTGCATCTTCTAAGACCTGCAATCATCATAAATTACCTTACATTTAGAAACAGACACCTGACAAAACATATAGAAACACCACCTGACAAAACATATAGAAACAGACATAGCCAAATGAGCATAGATAGAGTATATAACTAAAGAAAATCAATATATAATGAGCAATAATTATTGTAAAATTATGTTACAGGTTTATAGATTCGTGTTCACATAAACTCTAAACTCGAAATCAACAATATAAGTAATTGACCCATGAACACCTTAAATTAGTTTCTAAAAAATAACATATAACATATCATAGTACCTGATTTCTAGATTAATAGCCTTGAAATCCGAAGTAAGTGGGTGATGGTGAATGGCGTTGGCTTTGGTTCGCAAGGATGTGTTCGACGACTTGTGGGTTGCGAAGATGGGCAACTACACCAGAAGATGGTGTGTATTTGGTGATGATTTGTAGTTAGTGATGGATATGATTTTTATTTTGGGGGAAAAAGATAAGTGTTACTCAATGAAAGGGTTGGAGGGGAATAAAAAGATGGAGGGATCTCAAAATGTGATTTTGATTTTGGGGAAAAAGTTAAAGCGGCAAAATGAAAATGACTTGGGGGAGATTAAATTTTGGAGAAACCTTATAAAATTAACTATATGACATATATGACATTTGGTTTAGTGTGACCATATATGACATTTGGTCACACTTTTCAAGTGTGTGACTCGTGACTAATGCTTCAAACTTACTTTTCAGTTGTCACACATTTTAAATTCATGTGGCTAAATATTCAGCAAAAAATAGCTGTCACTTTTTTAAATTAATGTGTGGACAAACTTGGAATATATGATTTAGCCACATACACAATTATTATGTACCATATATGGATTTTGGTCACCTGTTCCAATTGTGTGGACATATATTTGTCACATATGGTTTTTATTTAGTGTGGAATAATATTTCAAAACTTATTTGTATCTGCCACACGTCCCAAATATAAGCGACTAATTAATCAACAAAAAAATTACCAGTTACCTCGTAGTCACATAATATTCAATTGTGTGACAATGAAATCCGAAATGGTCACACAATGAGTTCAAGTGTGGCTGTTTATTTTATCCTGGTATATTTAGTCACATAAATATCTGACTGTGTGGCCATTTCTAAAACATAAATGGTGACCGAAATCCCAGATTTGTACTAGTATATTTTTTTTTGGTATTTTTAAGATTTTTATGAATAAAACAGCATATAAAAGCTTTAAAACAATAACAAAGGCAAAGATTAAGAAGCTAAAAGCTTAGTGAAGCTCTTAGGTTAGATCAATAAGCTGCATCATAGCTTAACAGGTTATGTAAAGTGATCAACACAGAATCTTAAAAACAATACCTCAAATTTTTTTTCATTAATCTTAAAACGTTTACAAAGCTTGGAATTTAAAAGAAAATAAATAAAACATTAAGTAAAATAAGCTGAAAAATTAACTAGGTGCCCACAATGGCTTACAAGAGTCCTATATATATAAAACGAGCTAAGTCTTGGGTCCCTTTGATGTATTTCTTTACTGAGTGAGCTCAAGGGTGTGTTTGTTGTGTGAGGTAAGTCAAGAATTAATCCAAGCCATCCATTATGAGTGTTACCCACGTCCATTGATCTTAACCCTCCAATCTTTGTCCTCTTTCCTTGTCGAATAGGATGCTTGAGGATTGCCAACCTGGATTTTGGAGGTTTATGTGGTGGGTTAGGGTGGATTAATGAGGTTTTGTAGTGGGGTGAGGTTTTGTTTGTATGTTGCAGGGGTGACAGACATACAAAACGTGTGTGAGGGATGATGAATAGTACTTTTGGCGCCCAATTTGAAAAATATAATTCTTTTTTCTAAAATTTTCTTTTATCATTTAGGTCTTTTAAAAATTAAATTTCGCATTTGGTAGGGTTAAAATTTTAGAATTTAGGTTTTTAAGGCTCGGGTTTTGATTCCCGTTATCGTTTTAGTGTTTCAATCTTAATTGCTTTTGTTTTTTGCTTGCATTTACTTGTTTTTACATTTCATTAGTAGAAATAGAATCCAAATCAAAATATTGATTATTCAATCACTCGATCACAAATTTAATCACAATTTTCAATTCACGCCTCGTCGGGATATGACTCGGGAAGGTTTTGAATTTTACTTTGGTTAAAAGTAATCTTCTTAAAAACCTTAATACTTACTCCTCTTATTAATTGATATTTTAGTTATTAGTTATATATATATATATATATATATTTATATATAGGCTATTAAACTTTTTATATCAAGTTTTTGGCGCCGCTGCCGGGGAGGCTGTGAAACGATTATTGTGTTTACGTTTGAAGATTAGTGTTTGAAGACCCTTCCCCGTGAAGTTATCGCTTTCATTTGTGAATATTTTCTTCTATTATCAAGTAATCAAAAATACCAATAAAATTTTAAAAAATAACAAAATCAACAGTTGTGTCACTTGTGAATTCGGCTCACCTTTAGATTACAAACTATAAGAGAGGTATAAGGAGGGTTGATCCGATGATCTTCGACCCGAAAGGAGAAGGGTTTTAAAACGCTTCACGCTTACCCGCTCCTCCGCTTCTTTGTGCGTTTTCTAGAGAGCTACCGCACACTTGTTTGATTATCGATTACAAAAATATTTTTTCTTTTTATTTCTCTTATTTTATTTTTAGTGCATGCGCACTCGCTCTTCATCAAATTTAATTGCCGAATCTTCAGCGACTCTGAAACATCGTAATCGTAGACGTTCCAAGCAAAGGGTCGAACCGTTTTCTCTTGAAGAGAGTCTCGTAGTTACGATGGCCGATCAACGTACTATGGCGGAATTACTCCAAGCACCCACCGAGGGTTACAAAGATGCAATCGTTATTCCCGCTATTCTCGCGGAGAATTTTGATCTTAAACATGGTCTTCTAAATCTTGTAACTTCAAAACAATTTTACAGATTTGAGAAAGAAGATCCTCATGCTCACATTCGTTGGTTTAACAAGATTACTTCCACAATTAAGTATAGAGATGTGCCTAATTCGTCAATTAAGCTTATGCTTTTTCCATTTTCTATCGAGGGGGCAGCCCGGATTTGGCTCGAAAAAGAACCCCCTCGTTCTATTCTTACTTGGGAAGATCTTGTTTCCAAGTTTATTAACCAATTCTTTCCTCCTTCAAAAACTACAAATCTCCGGAATGAAATTACGAATTTTCAACAACGTTTTGATGAATCATTTTGTGAGGCATGGGACCGTTTCAAGGATCTCCTTCGTGCATGCCCACATCATGGTTTTACGGAGTTGCATCAACTTGATACCTTCTACAATGCTTTAACCCCAACCGATCAAGATTCTTTGAATGCCGCCGCCGGTGGTAATCTTTTGACTAAAACTCCTCGAGATGCTTTGACAATTATTGAAAACAAGTCAAAAGTTCGCAACTCACGGAACAAACCGATTGTTTCAAAAGTGAGTACGAATGATCCTTCTTCTTCTACCCCTCATTCTCCCGAGATTGCCGCTCTTGTCGACGCCGTCAAGGCTAGGCTTCATTAGAAATCTTCTCCTCCTGCTTCCGTAAAAGCGGTTGAGGAAATTTGTGTTACTTATGGTGGTCTGCATCCTTACCACCAATGTCTTGCCACCGATGGTAACTTTTTTTCGGAATATCGAGATAATATTAAAGGATATGTTTCAGCAGCCGCAGTAAACTATAATTAGGGAAATACCAGATACCGTCCTCAAAGTTTAGCTAACCAAATTTGACCATCGGGTTTTGCTCAACCGAATGTGCAATTTAATCAAACCCGGTACAATCAAGGTTATAATCAAAACCGAGGAAAAAATCAAGGAAATCCGAGTTATCAAACTCTAATTCAGCAAACTCAAGTTGCTCCTTCAAATGAATTGTCAAATTACAAGAAGATAAATGATGCTAATATGAAAGCTATGCAAAATCAAATAAATAATGTGAAAAATGAATTGAGAAATGAAATGCAAACTTCAATACAAACCTCAATGTAAAATCGAACCAATGAGCTTAAGAATATGATGGCTAGTTTTTTCCAAATGAATACCGCTTCTTCGGGTTCACTTCCTAGCAATACTGTTGCTAACCCGATGAATGACTTGAAAGCAATCACCACCCGAAGTGGTATTTCTTATGATGGACCTCCAATTCCACCTCTTTCCAAGGTGATGGAACGATAACCCGAGGTAACAAAGGATACGGTGCAACCGAGTACCAAAAACATCCAACCTCCGATAGTTCAAATTCAAGCTCTGATTGATGAGCCCGTTGTTGCTCCTAAGCCTAAACCGTCTATAACTTATCCTTCGAGAGCCAACAAACAAAAGCTTCATGAAAAATATGATAATCTAGCTTTGAAATTTGTTGAATTCTTTAGGGAATTACACTTCGAGCTCAGTTTCGTGGATGCTCTTCTACATATGCCGAAATTTGCTTCAATGTTTAAAAGTCTCCTTAATAACAAAGAAAAATTGTTTGACTTAGCCAAAACACCGGTAAATGAGAATTGTTCGGCGGTTATCCTAAAAAAGTTGTTCGAAAAACATGGAGACCCTGGCAAGTTTCTTATTCCATGTGATTTTCTGGAGTTAGTTGAATGCTTAGCTTTGGCCGATCTTGGTGCAAGCATCAACTTGATGCCTCTTTCCATTTGGAATAAGATCTCACTCCCCGAACTTACTCCTACTCAAATGATTCTTGAACTTACAGACCGATCGACTACTAGTCCATCCGGTATTGCCGAAGATGTCTTTGTAAAAGTAGGAAAGTTCCATTTTCCGGCCGACTTCGTAGTCGTTGAATATGTTGTCGATCCTCGGGTTCCCTTAATTCTCGGGAGACCCTTTTTGAGGATGGTACGAGCTTTGATTGATGTTTACAGTGAAGAATTAACTCCCTGAGTTGATGATGAAGTCATAACCTTTAAAGTTGGTCAAACTTCAAGATACTCCTACAATGATGTTGTGTCGATTAATCGAATCGATGTCATCGACGTAGATTGTGAGGAGTATGCTCAAGAAGTGCTCGGATTCTCGGATAGTTCTACGAGTGGCAATCCCACTCCGTCTTTAGATCCTATCCTTTCTACTTCTTCCCCCTCTCTCACTCCTTTTGAGGAAGGTGACTTCATTTTGGAAGAAATCAAAGCTTGTCTTACAAATGATCCAATTCCACCAGGAATTGATGATGACAACTTTGATCCGGAGGGAGACATTCTTCTACTCGAGAAGTTATTAAACGATGATCCATCATCTCCTCTCTCTCCGAAAGAACTTCATGTTGAGGAACTTAAAATCATAAAATCTTCTATTGATGATCCTCCGGAGCTTGAGCTTAAGGATTTACCTTCTCATCTTGAGTATGCATTTTTTGAGGGTACCGATAAACTGCCCGTCATAATTGCTAAAAACTTAAAAGAAGATGAGAAGGTCCGACTTCTAAAGGTTTTAAAGTCACACAAGCGTGCCATAGCTTGGAAAATCTCCGATATTAAGGGCATTGACCCTCAATTTTGTACTCACAACATATTAATGAAGGATGACTATAAACTGGCAAATCAACATCAAAGACAGGTGAACCCAAAAATTCATGAGGTTATCAAAAAGGAAGTTATCAAACTCCTCGATGCCGAATTAATTTACTCTATCTCCGATAGCCCGTGGGTGAGCCCTGTTCATTGTGTGCCTAAAAAGGGGGGTATAATAGTAATTGAAAATGAAGATAATGAGTTGATACCTACTCGATTATTTATAGGATGGCGTGTATACATTGACTACCGAAATTTAAATGATGCCACTCGTAAAGATCATTTCCCGTTACCATTTATGGACCAAATGCTTGAGAGACTCGCGGGGAATAAATACTATTGTTTTCTAGATGGTTTCTCGGGTTATTTTCAGATTCCAATTGACCCGCAAGACCAAGAAAAGACCACCTTCACTTGCCCTTATGGGACGTTTGCCTACCGACGCATGCCTTTCGGCTTATGTAATGCTCCGGGCACGTTCCAAAGGTGCATGATGGCCATTTTCCACGATATGATCGAGGAAACAATGAAGGTCTTTATGGACGATTTCTCAGTCTTCGGGGATTCTTTCTCGTCACGCCTCTCCCATTTAGACAAAATGCTCAAACGGTGCAAAGATACTAATTTAGTTCTAAATTAGGAGAAATGCCATTTTATAGTAAAAGAAGGCATTGTTCTAGGACATAAGATTTCAAAGTCCAAAATTAAGGTCGACAAAGCTAAAGTTGATGTTATAGCTAAACTCCCTCATCTGACTTCCGTTAAAGGCATTCAAAGTTTTTTAGGTCACGCCGGGTTCTATCATCGATTTATTTAAGATTTTTCTAAAATCGCTCGGCCGATGACCCATCTTCTTGAAAAAGATAACCCTTTTATCTTCTCGAAAGAATGTATTGAAGCATTAGTAATTATATTAGAAGAAGTTAACCGAAGTCTCAATGTTTAGTTGACCCCTGTATTGGGACTCCATTTGAAATTATATGTGATGCTAGTGATTACGCAGTAGGTGCAGTCTTGGGGCAATGTAAGACCCAACATTTTTAGCCTATAAACTATGCTAGTATGACCATGATGGATGCTCAAGCACATTACACGACTATAGAGAAAGAATTATTAGCCGTGGTATATGCTTTCGAGAAATTCCAACCTTATTTAGTCTTGTTAAAGACCATAGTATATATAGACCACTCGGCTCTCAAATATCTTCTTGCCAAGCAAGATGCTAAACCAAGATTGCTCCGATGGATTCTCCTACTTCAAGAATTTGATGTCATTATTCGTGATAAAAAAGGAGCGGAGAATCTCGCGGCCGACCACTTATCAAGACTTGAAAATCCCCACCAAGATGTTCTCGAAAACAAGGAAATTACCAAAACATTTCCCCTCGAGACTCTTGGTATGGTTACCTTTTGTGGTGATTATAGTACCCTATGGTTTGCCGACATTGCAAACTACCATACGGGGAATTTTATTGTGAAAGGGATGTCGTCCCAACAATAGAAAAAATTATTTAAGGATGTAAAGCATTACTTTTGGGACGGCCCCTACTTGTTTAGAATTGGTGCACATCAAGTGATTAGACGATGTGTTTACGGCCAAGAAGCCGTTGATATGCTCACGGATTTCCATAATAGACCCACCGGCGGACATCAAGGTGCCAACTACACCGCTAAAAAAGTATTTGATTCTGGATTTTATTGGCCGACTATTTACAGAGATGCCCATTACTTGGTCACACAGTGTGACGCTTGTCAACATTAAGGCAAAATCTCGCAAAAAGATGAAATGGCCCAAAATGAAATTCATGTTTGCGAGATCTTTAACGTGTGGGGCATCGATTTCATGGGCCCGTTCCCTTCTTCTCGAGGGAACAAGTACATTCTCATGGTCGTTGACTACTTGTCTAAATGGGTTGAAGCAAAAGTGCTACCCACTAACGATGCCTGAGTTGTCATAAAATTCTTGAAATCTCTCTTTGCCTGATTTGGAACTCCTCGTGCTATTATTAGTGATCGCGGTACTTATTTTTGCAATGACCAATTTGCAAAGGTCATGCTTAAGTATGGAGTTACTCACCGTCTTTCCACCGCGTATCATCTACAAACGAGTGGACAAAGTGGAGGTTTCAAATCGTGGTTTGAAACGTATCTTGGAAAGGACCATAGGCGAAAACCGTGCTTCATGGTCCGACAAGTTAGATGATGCTTTATGGGCCTTCCGTGCCGCTTTCAAAACACCCATCAGGTGCACTCCTTATAAGCTAGTATACGGAAAGGCTTGTCATCTTCCTATCGAACTTGAACACAAGGCCTATTGGGCCTTGAAACATTGCAATTTTGATCTCAAGACCGCGGGTGATCACCAGAAAGTTCAAATGAATGATATAAATGAACTCCGGGATCAAACATACAATAACTCTTTAATCTACAAAGAGAAAACGAAGAATATTCATGACTCCAAGATTAAAAACCGTGTTTTCAACTTTGGTGATCGAGTTCTTCTCTTCAATTCTAACCCATTAGACCAGACCGTTCACTGTTGCTCAAGTTTTCCCTTATGGTACCGTCGAGTTATCTCAAACCGACGGGCCAAACTTTAAGGTGAACGGTCATAGACTCAAACATTATTTTAGAGGAGACATAGCACCGATAGTTGTCCCCGATCTCCAAACCTTCCCCGTGGACAATTAAATTCGGGGATGAGTCAAGCTTAGTAACTCATTAATAAACAAGCGCTTCGTGGGTGGCAACCCATGCTTATCCTAATATAATTATAATTGTAGTAATGAATAAGTGTGATGAGGTTCGCCTCTTCCTTTCTCGTGCTTTGTGGTTTGTGTTGTATGTCCAGGATTACCATTGATTATAAAGACTCTCGTGCTCATGGTTTTGTCTTTCGTTCACTCGAGCTTCAATCCTTAGCATGATTATGGGAATCCAATATCCTAAATCATATCGACTAACGTTTATCTTTGAGCATACTTAATAAACGGCTTTAGATTTACGTAGAGACCCTTCTTAAAACATTGAGGACAATGTTTAGTTCTAGTATGGGGGGATCTATCGATTTGATTGTGCCTGCAGTCGTTGTTTTCACGTAATCCCGTTTTTACCACCAAAATACCAAAAAAATGAAAAAATTTAAAAATTTTCAAAAATAAAATAAGTGTTTTGTCACAATGTTTGACTTTCCTGCTGGGTAGAATAAGAATAAATTTTGACTCGATCGAGCGTGTTGAGCTCTTAGCTTTGTCCCTTAACCGTTATAAACTTGACTAAGCTAGTTTATTTGACTAAGCATTCGCGGATCTTTTTATTAAAGATTTTAAATTTGCGAAGAACGAGAAATGATAGAGTTAAGTATGAGTTAGATGCTAAGCAAGGATTAGTTGGAAATCTTAAGAGCTCATAAGTGTAGTTTGTGGCTTTTTCTCCCATAAGCTCCTAACCTGACTAATAATAAGTGCTATTTTCGAAAATTAAACTTAAATCAATGATTTTTGAAGCTTTATTAATGTAGTCGATAACAATAATTTATTTAGTCTTAGTTCAAATTTATACTTAAATTTTCTAAAAAGAATTTTTCTCTCTATCATGGTAATATAAAATAAAATAAAATGAGGTAATAATAATAATAATAAAAATTGTGGGCTGATAAAAGTTTATTGCCTCTTGACGGCTCACAACCGATGTGGCAGTCTTCAAAAGAAGGCCCATAGTAAGAATAATAATCCGAGACTGATAAAAGTTTGCTGCATCTTGCCGGCTCACAACCGATGTTGCAGCCTTCAAAAAGGTCGAGCATTACCTTCGTTTAAAGGATGTATAATTATATTGAGTGTAATATATGTGATTTAATACATATAGGGAAAATATCTTTTTCTTAAATTTAAATATGCTTTTGAACTAAGACTATTTCATTTTAAGTTGTGTTTTTTTTATTTAACGGGAAGCCTAAGAGTTTTTGAAACCGAAGGTCCGTGAGTTCTGATACTATTCTCTGTGGGGTGTCAAAAGCCTGGTCACCTAAACTGGTCTCGGCTGGGATGTGCCAAGAAGAAAGTCGCTACATGGAATGATCTCGCCTTTAAAGTCATAATTCTTGAGTGGAGCATAAAACATAGAAATATTGCAATTTTCTTAAAAAGGTTGATCCATGGTTGAAATTCGAAATTAGCACATTCACCTAAAATATAATAATTGTCAGGGGTGAAAAGTTTCAAAAGTTACAAGTATGAGTAGTTTTAGCATCTTAACTTATATTTAACGATGATTTCATTTTTAAGCTTGGTTTGGGACAAGTGAAAAATCGGGGACGATGAATTTATCCTTTTGAGCATTTTAGGATTAAAGTACTTCTTGTTCTATGACCCTAAAGGTTATTAAAATAACGAAAGTCTAGACATTCTAGCTAGAAAAAGAAAAAGAAAGAGGGAAAAATAAATAAATATGTGTGGCAATTAGTGTAAATATATAAAAAATGGTCAAAACGGGGCTTTTCAAAACAAACGATTCTTTAATCCCTTAGGATGAACATTTAGCTACTTTTCGAGGTAATTAGTCTTGAGATTGAGATTCTTGGTTTTCTAAAGTGTTTACTTATGGCATTGCGTGAGGACACGGCAATAGTTTAGTATGGGGGATTTTGGTATGTGATTAATTACACATACTTTTTACCTAATAAAATGAGCTTAAATGACCAAAAACAGACATAAAATGCCAAATATATGTTTGTTTTGCTTTGTATACTGTGCAGGTATCGAATATTCACTAAAGGACAAAAACAAAGCCAAAACCGACAAAACCGAGCACGGGAATGGAAAGAGCGCGAAATAACCGAAGCCAGGGACATAAGCAACTAATTGGACCAACCCATTCCCAAGTTAATGGGCCGAGTCAGCCCATTAAGCTTATTTATGAAATTAAAAGCCCATGATATAAGCCTAAATCCATTTAATTAAAATCTGGCCCAAAACCAATAACTAAGCCCAAACCAAAAAGGCTCGTTAACCCTTTACCCTTTTTACACCTTTGCATCGTTAATCCATAGGGACTAACACTGCTAGTCCCTATCTTTTACAACATTAGCCCCTACATCCTTTCACCCTAAACACCTTTAGTCCTTTTCCCTTAACTCGTTAACAAATCAACCTAAAAACTTTTCCCGCCAAAGTTACTATTCCCCCATCCCTGTCCTGACCTACCCTGCAACCAAACGATAAACCCTCTTAACCTTTTCCCCCACAACCAGACAAACCCAATTTAACATATTCTTTAAGGAATAGACAACCACGTTGGCAATCCCATGAAGTTTTATTGGTCAAATCAAATTAATGGCTATGATCAAAACAAAGAAACACAAATGAAGAATCAAGGGCTTAGAATTGAAGGCTTGGGGAACACTCTCTTCCTCCTCACACAACAAACACAAGACCTAGAACCTTCTTATTTGTTTATAAATAGTGGCCATTATGGCAGAAATTTCCTTGTAATTTACAGCATATATTAGTTAGCTTATTGTAACTTTCTTTCAAGTATAGTAATGTTTTTAAAAGTTTAATGAAAGTTTGAGTTGTAGGTCCTTGGTATAGGATCTATATAGCCTTTTGTAAGACGATAGCTAACTTGAATAAATCCAAATCAACTATGTGAGAGACACTGACTATGAATATCAAGTGT
>BQNB010044830.1:0-42929 GCA_026074375.1 Tanacetum coccineum | reverse complement strand
AAAAAAAAATCTTACCGCGGGGATGGTATTTACCTATGACGCGAGTAGTGGTGTGATGCGCCGTTCTCAAGCCTCGGCTGGTACCATGGTGCCAGGCTTAACAGCCATGGTACCGATGCCTCTAAGCCATATAGAGTCTTATCAAAGTATCACTTTTTTGCATGACATTCACCATATCACACAGTGTAAATTTGCAACTCGATACTTCTAGAAAGAACTATTAACTACATAAAAAGCAATTTCTATGAATTTCAAATTCATGTCTGACATTTAAAACGTCAAAATATGTTCATTATTATTACAATCAAATCAACTACATTAACATGAACGGATACGCAAAGTAAAAAACCACCAAAAAATTATTCATGACTTTTAGGAACGTTTATTTTATAATGTGTTCCCAAAAATACTTTCCAAAACCCAGTCCACACATCTAATAACATACAATTTGAATGTTGCAAAGAAAGCATTCCCAAAATATGTGTTTGGTAACGGAATCTTTCAAAAAACGGTTCGCAATATTGCACATTGGAATGGTCTATTAATTAGCCCCGTTCTTAAAAGCCATTTCATTTTGAAATACAACCAACAATGGTCGACTCAGAGGCAATACAAGAAAAAGGATAACGGGTGATAAAAGTTTCCCTGGCGACATACGTCGCCAAGGAAAACCCGCCAAACAACAAAAATGCATCCGATGTTGCACTTATTGTGTTAGACTTTTTCAAATATGACCAAACATTTCCTTGTGGACATGTCGCATGGGAAAGTTTGGTCATAGTTTGACCAAATTTAGTCTTAAATATGTTGGCGGTAAGTTTGCCCGCTGCATTTTCCCTGAGGACATATCCTCGAGGAAACATTAAACCATATTTGACCATAGTTAACGAGCTTCATTAGTGGTAACAATATGTGGGTGACATGGCCCAAACTTTTCCCGATGACATGTCTCCTGGGAAAACCTTAATTTGACTATGTTTGATCGTTACGTGGCCCAAATACAATGTCGGTACTTTTTGTGGGGTGTTGCCCGCCAAGGTTTCCCCGTCTACTTGTCCATGGGAAAATTTAATGTCTCTGGGGAAAAGTTTTACCAAGTTTGGCCGCGTTTCACTAGTGCAATTAACGTTAATGATGGTGGGGTTGATGTGACATTTTCTTTTCCCGTGACTATATCCCAGTGTTAAACCACAAAACCACTTGTTATTTTTGAACATTTAAAACTGCTATTAAGGTTTGTTACACTCTCGAAAGCACGTTGTGCGGAATTAACTAACAAAGAAGTAAAACATACGAATTACATTACAAATCGATAAACGTTCAAACATTAAAGCATACGAATTACATTACAAATCGATAAAAGTTTAACACTAAAGCATACGGGTTACATTACAAATCGATAAAAGTTTAAACACTAAAGCATGCGAATTACATTAGAAATCGATAAAAGTTTAAACATTGAAGCATACGAATTACATTCCAGATGACAAACTACTCAAAACCAAGTTTTCCCATGTCAATGTAAACTTCGTGAAGTAGTGCAGTTGAATTAAGTGTGTGTTGTTCTGGATGCATATACATTTATATTGTTGCCTAGAGTACCTTTATCTTTCCAAGAAAGAGTTTGCAGTTTGAGCACTCTGCATCTCTACTCCTCCGTTGAACATCTCATGTACAACGATACCATCTCGACTCCTCCGTTGAACATCTCATGTATAACGATAGCATCTCGACTCATCCATTGAACATCTCATGTATAACGATAGCATCTCGACTCCTCCGTTGAACATCTCATGTACAATGATATCATTTCGACTCATCCATTGAACATCTCCTTTATAATGATAGCATCTCGACTCCTCCGTTGAACATCTCATGTATAACGATACCATCTCGACTCCACCGTTGAGAGCTATGATTTTTTGCACCATAAATGATTTTCCAGCATACGGAAATCTTTCAGGATATAGTACAAAAGGTAAATTAGGTTGTCCTGTGTGTGAAGATCAAATGATTCGATTAAGTTTACGCAATTGCAAAAAACATGTGTTCATGGGTCATCAGAGATTGCTTCATCATAATCATGCGTATCGTAAAAAGAAAAAGTTTTTAACGGAACACCGATTTTCGAAAGGTAAGGACACGATTTGATGGACGTTTAGCATATTCACGAGTTGAAAATTTAGAGATTATGTTTGGAAAAGGAAGTCCACTAGAGAAAGGAATTTAAAAAAAACAATATTTTGGGAATTACCTTATTGGAAGCATTTGGAAGTTCGACATTGCCTCGACGTGATGCGTATCGAGAAAAATGTTTGTGATTGCTTAATAGGCTTTTTGTTGAACATTCCTGGGAAAACAAAGGATGGGGTTAATGTTCGAAAAGACATGGTCCAAATCTGAATCCGATTAGAGCTTGCTCTTGTTGAGAATGATCGAAAACGCACTTATCTACAACGCGCGTTTTACACCACGTCTAAAGCAGAAAAACGCAATTTTGTCAATGCTTACATGATATCAAGGTTCCCTCTAGTTATTATGCAAATATTAAGAGGTTGGTTTCCGTTAAAGACTGTAAGATCCTTGGTATGAAGTCACACGATTGTTATGTTTTAATGACACATATGATTCCTATTGCACTTTGTAGCTTACTACCAGAACACATCACTCATTCACTATACCATTGTTTAAGTGTAAGTGGGTGTGCAACGAACAATGTCTTAATGTTAATAGAACGAGTGCTGTTGAACTATCTCTTGTTACGATTACCATCTAGTCTTATACGTTGAAGAATCTTACTGTATAACGATACATCTAAACTCATTCCATTAAAACATCTTATTGTTACAACGATACCATCTCTATTATCGTTTAACATCTCATCCACAACGATAGCCATATCGACTCTCGTTTGAACATTCATGTATATAAGATAACATCTCGACTCCTCGTTGAACATCTTCATGTTTAACGTTTTACCATCTAACTCATTAGTTGATATTCTCATGTATAACGGATAGCAACTAGACTCCCTCATTTGAAACATCTCTATGTACAATGGATTCCATTTTGACTATTGTTGAACATCTCATGTATAACGATACCATCTTGACTCCTCCGTTGAACATCTCTTGTATAACGATACCACATCAACTCCTCCGTTTAACGTCTCATGCATAACGATAGCATCTCGACTCTCTGTTGATCTTGTCAGTAGAATCGATTTCCAATCGACTCCTCGTTGTTGACACATCTATGTTTTAAACGATAGCATCTCGACTCCTCCGTTAAACATCTCATGTATAACGATACCATCTCGACTCCTCCGTTGAACATCTCACTTATAACGATACCATCTCGACTCATCCGTTGAACATCTCATGTATAACGATACCATCTTGACTCATCCGTTTAACATCTCATGTATAACGGTACCATCTCAACTCCTCCATTGAACATCTCATGTATAATGATACTGTAACATTTCTTAATTTTAGGTCATTGTACGACTCTATTATTCTTCACTACTTATTTTAGTCCGATACGCGTTTACTTTTAATTTAACTTTTAAGCTAAATCGCGTAGACTAGAAATAATCATTCAATGTAAACGGTCACCAAATAAATTAAGGTTTACGTCAAGCAAGTGTTATGTAATTATTAAGAAGATAATTATTGACTTTGCGCGTTTTATTTTATTGGCCACGTAAAAGGCTTACGTTTCGCAATAAAAATACCTTTAGACACACCTCAGAAATACCTAGACTTACCTAGACTCAAACCAATAACCACTTTTAATTCTTAAACACAAAAATTATTCAATTATTGTGTTAATAACCCATTATGGCCGAATATGGGTAGACAAAAACCATAATAAAAATGGTGTTACTACAACAAATATTGTACATCATCCCTTTTTATTAAGTTTTGTTCCTTGATATCTTAATAGATTTCAAACCCCTCTTTTATCCTAAATAAAGCTTACACGTCCCACCCCTTCCCTAAAAACTAGAAAATCTTCTAAGACATATACTAAGTACATGTACAATAAAGGTTAATTAAAACTTGTCCTTAATGTCCCTAATTAGCTAAAACCCATTGTGTAATAACCACCTTGGATCCCTCTTTCTTGCTCTTGATACCTGCGACCAACACACACATACACATACCATAAGATTATCAAAATCCTAAGAAATCTTGTACCATGATCTTGTAATTAAGGAATGTACTAGGTGGTTAAGTCAAAACCATTTGAGTTTTAACTCAGAAACCTAAAAACTCCCTATTAGGTGCATGGTTTGGTTTGGATTAGAGACTAGAAAAGTTAACTAAATCCTAGGCCTATATAAACCCACTCCTATCTTGGCAAAACACTTCTTGCAAACACTAAACACTCTCTCAAACAAACCATCTTTGTCTTATCTTGTTTCGGGTCATAAGCCGTGAACAAACACCTTCATAATCTCACTCAATCATACAAATAAACACTAGGGTATCATACCGAGGGTCATCAAGGGGTACACGAGACAAGACTTTGGTTTTTTATTATGCTTTGAAGCCTTAGTTTGATATACGATCACGTATACACTTCGGGTTGTCATTCTACACGTCCAAACTCAAAGCCAAGACTCTAGGACTTTTGTAAGTCATGTTCTAAGCTTACATGTTCATATCATACTTGTTTTCTTTGGTTACTAGTCATTTGGGTCACATTAGTTTGTATTAACATGATAAAGCAGGAGCTTGTGCATACAATGTGCAAATCATACATGTTACACGCTTGTACATATGTATATAATCACTTGTGTGGTGCTAAAATGTGTTAACAAATGTAAAATGGGACTTAACGAGGACTAGGGCTTATTTGGTTACATTGAAAACACTTACACACGAATTACATGAAACTTACATGTAAACTTTTCATATAAACTCGATGGCTTTGATTGGGAACATATATTCCAACTAATTGGACGATTGCATGTATAGTATAAGACATATAAGTTCTGAGCTCTTATTTGATCTGACATTCTTGGTCGTCGGTTTTGAAAAAACACAAAACCAACCACCTCATTGAAACCATAGGTCCACTGTTGGGCCACAAAGCCCATGAATGGGACAAACAAGCTCATAGGATGACTTATGTATGACTTAAAAGTAAAGAGGCCTTATGTAGGCATTAATGTGCTTAACGATACCTAACTAAACCCTAAAAACCACTAATAAGCTTAACAGGACCCCTAACGGGATCATTGTTGGGCTAAAGAATTCATTAACGGACATTAATAGGCCTAACAGTTCGTTAACTAGGACCCCAGCTTATTACGAAGCTCACTAAGCTTAAAGAAGGTTTAGAGAGCTTATTGAACTTAGTTGTATGATCGTATACACATAGAAACACCATGTGCTGGATTCTTAAATGGGACATAATGGCCCATACGAGGCCTAATATGGCCCAACAGCTCTAATAAGCTTGAGCAAGGCTTAATTGGAGCTAATTCAGATTTGTGGGCTTTATTAGAAGCTTAGATTGAATGGACCTAAGGATAATAAACTTACACTTTTAAAACCTTTAATGGACCCAAAAGCCCATTATCGAGAGCTTATTTGCTTATGAATAAGCCAAACTATAAAAACAACTTAAATATAATCCTAAGGACTTATTGAAACTAGAAAATGAGCTTAAAATGTTATAAACCATGTGGACTTTTAAGAACTTTTTGGGTTTAGGTTAATTGGGCTAACTTGCCCTATAAGCATAAATTATGCTCAACTAAGCCTTATTTTTTTAGCTTAACAGTTTAACTTAAACTATATAAGCCAAATGGAGTGCTTATGTGCTTTTTAGAATTTAAATGGTCCCATTCTATCTGCTTATGAGCTTTAACGAGTCAATAAACAAATAAGCTACCCGAGCTTTTTTTTTTCCCAAAATAAATTATGTCATTAACAGTTTCATTAAGCTTAAATGATCTTAATGAGAGCTTATGTGCTTTTAGAATCCTTATTGGACCTTTAATTTGCTTAATGGACCTTAATGGACCCAAAAGGCCCAATAAGTAAAAATAAGCTCATCCGAGCTTATTTATAAAGCATACACAGCTTATGTAGCTAATATTGGAGCCAATGAATCCTAGTTACCACTTTTTCAAATCTTAATGGCCTTAAAATGCAATTTTTTACGAAGTTATGGACTTAAAAGTGTCAAATTATAATCTTAAGGGTTTAAACTGTTCAAAACTGAAACTATAAAGTTTTAGGAACTGTTTTGCCACTTCTGAAACTTAAAGGGGCTGTTTTGAAAGTATAAGGACCTAAAGTGTAATTCTTGTAAAGTTGAAGGACTAAAGGTGTAAATGTTGAAACTTAAGGGTTTAAGGTGTAAATATTATATTTTCATAAACGTAGGGACTATTTTTGTAAATATAGAAAATATCTAAGGGTTATTTTAAGGAACGAAAGTGATTTTAATAAACACTTTGCGAATCGGACAAGTTTATATTTACCGGATATTATACAAAATTAATAAACTCGAATTAATAAACATGTCTTATTTATTAATAACATTTATACATATACTTGAACGTGTGTAATCGTATACCTCCCCAGAGCCAACAAGTAAAGGACAATATACAATAAACACTTACACCACCACACACGTTGTTGATACAGTATATATAAACTGCAATTTTTGTAGTTTATTGCATTACGCGTCTAGCCTAATACTTGTAGAATAAGCCTGCTCCGTATTTACTTAGGTATTTGACAGGAGATTCATTTGCCATACTTGGATATATTTATCATTCACAGGGGACTACCTACTAAGGTGAGTTCATAGCCCCATGCTTTACAATTATTTAAATGTTTTATATCTTTGGGTGTCGTGAACATGCTTTGTTTTACAATTGGTCGCAATGGTACATTTATACAATGTTTAGTAGTTTGGCTAGTAGCGATACCCACTGAGCCTTTATCATGAACTGTCAATTACTGATTGTAAAGCGGCGATGTGTTATAATACAATCTATTTGGGATTGACATCCCCGTTTGGGTGAGTAGCGCTCACTGTGCCGGTTTGCCGGACAACAAACGTATACCATGTCGGATTTGGGATGTTGCGGGTTAGAACATCATTCACGGGCATTGTTGGCAATTTATTGCATTCATACATGTCGAGCTTCAGTGTCATGAGCTTAGGAAAACGTAATTACTTTTTATGATGTTTGCATCTGTTGCTTAATCATACACTAGTATTCTTGAAGTCCATACAATTGATTTTCATAAACTATGAATTCACCAACGCGTTATATTGAGGTTTTAAGCATGTTTTCTCATGGTCAACTAAGCACTGAGGTGCTCCAAATACATTGGGGGGGTCCACTCTTTGGAGAGAGTCAAATACTAAAAGATTTGGGTCGTATTACAATTTTGGAAAATTGTCATAACCAAAATTTTTAATTATATTGGCGAACAATTTCGATAGCACATGAGCTTATGTAATGAACAAGTATTTTGTTAATCCAATGTATCTTTTTAAAACGACACGTTTAGTGGTCGTTCTCATATCTTATGCTATTGATCTATGAAGTAACGCCCTTGGATATTCAATATTCCACTGCACTCTGATTTAGGGGCTAGTTAATCGATTCTCAATGACTTCATCCGATCGGACCGAAACTGTTAAACGGACCGACGGTCGGACTGGATGACATTCATATAGTTGATACTTTTTATATTCAAAATTCCCATGTTTATTGCCTTGTTTTATATAGTTTTAATATAAATTTGATACTTAAAACGTTCATATTTACATTTTTAGGTTAATCAAGGCATTGGAGCGAAATGACGTAAATGATGGATGGTTCTACTGATGAAAATACTTATGGAGTTATTCACTTATAATTTGGAGTTCATTATGAAAGGCTCATGAAAGAATTAAGTGAAAAAACAAAGCCTAGAGTGGATGATATTGTTCCTGAGATATCTCAAGATTTATTGCTTTAGTAATTTGACCTTAACTTCTCATACAAGCTCCTTTTAAGTGATTCAAGTGGCCATGAAAGAGGAAAAAGATATCATACAACTTTCGTGTTTTTGAGTTAATGGCGGACATAGCTGGTAAAGTCACAATTTAGCAATAAACTACGATGCGGCTTGCGAAACTTACGCCATAGTTTACACCTCGACTTACGGTAGTTTTTGTGGACGTCATAAATCGGCATTGTTTCCACACCTCAACTACACCGTAGTTTTGGTAACTACGGTGTAGTTTTACACCTCAACTACGTCGTAGTTGATTCAAAGCCTATATATAGAGGGGCCGGATTCTGCATAATTAGGCTTCCTTATTCCTCCCATTCAAGGGAGACTGGGCACCTTCCTTTGGAGTTCTTGTAACACCCCTATTTTTACAATATAGAAGCGGCAAGCTTAATCTGAGGTTTACTTCTTGGATACAACAATCATAATCATAGAACAAACAACTTTAAAAGAGACTGTTGTTGGAAAAATTTATTTATCATTCCATTTATAATCAGAGTTTTTATCTAAATGCAGTCACCAAAATCAAAAACATTATGTTTTGAATGTATATACAGTTTAGCCATCTTCGTTGTACATGCCACTCCGTGCCGCCAACTTGCTTAATTTCCTGAGATAAACATGCTCAAAAGGGTCACATCACAAAAGGTTGAGTGAATTCATAGGTTTAATGTAATAATTGATACAAGATATATATGGTAATATTGAAATTACTAGGATCATTATCATGGAGAAACATTTTTATCTTGGGAAAACAGTTGAATACTATACGGTTGAATGCGGGGTATTTATATTGGTAATAATGCTAAGAATACAAATTATCATGGAAAATCTGGTAACATTATTATTGTAACTAAGCTCATGACATCATTACATTAACAGGGAAATCACCGTTTTGTTATTGGATATGGGGACATATGTCCAGTGGACAAGATAACTTTGCAAGGTTACCTATTAGGACAAATATAGTATGTTTGGCTACCCCAAGCATGGGTATACAAACGAGAGCCGTCACCACCCCCAATAGATCTATTCACAATATTTGCGTTCACTCGCAATGCAAGTAATTAATGGTTCATGATATGGAAATAATGGCACTGGAAGGTACTTAGGCAATAATATATCTGGATAGCATATAGTTGGAAAAACACTTGCATTCATGGTTTTATAATGCGGTTATTAAAAGTTTTATAAAGTATTGAAATGTGAGGTTTATGAATCTCATTAAGTCTTTTGAAAAAGTAATCACTATTGTTATAAGTAAACGAGTATGTAAAAGAGTTTTGTAACAGCATGTATCCCCGGGGGTTTATAACAACATTCAAATGATGGAAAAGCGGGCTATGAACTCACCTGGAGGTAGATGTAATAAATATTCTGGAAATGAAAGCTGACGACACCTTAACCAATCTTAATCAGGAGGTTGTTATAGTAAAATGATGTAATAGCCAGTCACAAAACCTAAGTAGAAAATGTAAAGTATTAGGAAGATTGTTACTTTAGAAACTTTTGGTTTATAGACGTTATGAGTTTGATTGAAGAGTTTGGAATTATTGTATCACCGTTCGGGCCATCATAATTCAGAAGTTATTCAGTAAACGTTTGAGGAGCTAGGGCACTTTAAATCGTAAACCCAACAACTCAGTCAGAACGTAATACCAAGATGAAACCTCTTAATATGAAGCTCCCTAGTATTGTGGTACAATATAGCTTCCGGATGATCGGTTTTAAGCGTTTTATTCAATATCTGGAAATGTTAAGCACGAGAAGCATTAATTAAAGTTATGTCTGGTAAGGTTTTAAACATGATTTTATACTTTTTCAAAATGTTACATTTTGACCCAAGGGTTTAGAATTGCATGTAAGACACTAGGGTTTGCATTTTTACGACTTTGGTCCTTCAACTTTTAAAGATATACCAAGTAAACCTTGGACTTTGAAAAGTGACATAATAGACCCCTATAGTTATAACTTTGATAAAATGACATATTCAGCCCCTTTAGTTATAAGTTTCAGAAAGTTACGATATATACCCCTTGCATGGATTATAATTACAAAACATGTCCAAATTGCCATGCAAGCTTATTTTAACATTTCATTAGACATTTATAAGTTATAATAAACTAAAATATGAAGTTTTAACATAACACAAGTTTAATTTAACGATTCGTTAAGCTAGGAAGTAAAACGGGTCAAATTAGGGTTTCAAAACGTAAACGCGCGGGTTTTAAGGTCAAATTCCTTCATTAATCAATAAAGTAGTTATTTTAAGATTATTTAAGCATGATAGGATAGATTATAACAATATTTAATCATTATAACATTTATTTTTAAGAAAAACGCGAAATTAGGGTTTCGGGTGTACGGTTTTGGATCAAAACGGAAAATGAGCATGAATTGAGTTATGAAACTTTAACAAGAGTATATTTAGGATCATATGAACATTATAAGGGTGTAGGAGCAGAATTAGAACATTCAAAACCTGGGTTTGAGCTTCAAGGAGCAAAAATGGTGGAAACGGGTCAGAATCGGGACTTTCGGCTTCGTACGGCTAGAGTAACGACTCCCGGGCTTCGTTTCTTGGTTTCTTTTGCTTCCTTTCTATACTTGAGCCTTCTTAAGATCACTTAGGATCTATTAGAGCAAAGGATTGCTTCTATAATGGGTATGAGATAAGAGAGTGGGGGATGAAGAAAAATGAAGTGTTATGGCTCCTATTTATACTCAAATGAAGCATAGATGACTAAGGAAGCTTTGGTTCTGTTCTTGGACATGTGGAGCAGCTAGGGGGTGACTAGGAGAGGCTATATGGTGATTTTTTATGTCTAGTAAACTTGATTTGATGGAGATTACTTTTGTGGATGGCCTAGATGGAAAGCCACGGCTGAATTGGGTAGGCTACAAAACATGCACATGGTGCCTTCATTCTTGACCATGGAGGAGTCAAAGCTGCTTAGTAAGCTGCCTAATCTTTGAATCTAGAAGGGTTCTGGGTGGTCATTTGTACATGGTTGCATTTAGATGGGGTTAAAATGGTCATAGAACTAAACCGGGTCTATTTTGGGTTTGACGGAGTTCTTAAAGGTTTTAACAAGGTACATTGTGTTATAAATGTTTAAGGAATGATATAATAGATTGTTAAGGTCTGGGATTAAAGTAATTAGCAAAGATTAGCAATTTGTTTGGGTTAGAACGGATTAGAATTGAAGAAATGGGAGTACGGGTTCAACTAGGGCTCGTTTAGGGTTTTCTTGACTTTCTTGGCTTATATTTTGCATTTACTCATTGGATTGGAATTGATGGATTACAAATCTTGGCTTATATAAAGTATTATAAATGAAGTTTGGTCGATGGTTTAAGTTATTTGGGTTGAAATGATGGGAAAAACGGGTCAAAGTTACAATTAGGGCATAATTAGGGTTTCTAGATTCGTTAAGGTTTTCTAGGCTTTGATTTCTTGCACATTGCCAAGTTAATGATAGATAATGATTTGTAAACTCATTTTATGAGTTTATAAGGCCTTGGTTGGGTTTATTTGGGTATCTAGAATGGTTTTTTAAAACGAGTTACCGGGTTAAATGAACCAATTAGGTACATTTGGGTTTCTAGGATATGTTTTACGTACAAGTGAGGTAAAATGATGAAGTAATAATGAGATAATGATTGAATAGGATTTATATGATTGTAAAATAAGTTATTACAACTTATTTGAGTGTTGGTTTGGGTTTAAAATGGATAAAAGCCAAGAAACAGGTCATGGTTTAGAAACTAGCTCGGTTTTAGGGTTTAGGGTTTTGAATTAGGGTTTTGAAGTTGCATAAATATTGTAATGAATGTTTGCTAGAATAGATATTTAGGGTTTATACATTGTATATTGATGTAGTAGCTTGTACACAAGTGATGGTGAAGAAATTAGAATGAAAATGGAGGTAAAACGGATATTTTAGGGATCATGCTTAATGACTTGTATATTGAGTTTTTAGAGATGTGTACTTTGACTTGAAGAGATTTTATATTCTCAATGGGATTCCATATTCTTGTACTTTATGCTTTGTAGATTGTGTTTTCACTTTAGGGTTACCTTCATGAGATTAGGTTTGGAGGTATATGATAACGAGTTTAGAGCCCGTTTTGATATAACGTGTGAATGGTACATTATAGTGGATAATGTCTTTGTAATAAGGATATGATTGATTTCTCACTTGACATATT
Organism: Tanacetum coccineum; assembly: GCA_026074375.1. Taxonomy (NCBI): domain Eukaryota; kingdom Viridiplantae; phylum Streptophyta; class Magnoliopsida; order Asterales; family Asteraceae; genus Tanacetum; species Tanacetum coccineum. Next base: position 30,681 of record BQNB010044830.1, on the reverse strand, counting down.
TGTGATGTTTGCTTGATCATATTATGAAGACAGGATGGCCATAGATAGGTTGCTTAATTCTTGTTTACTTTAAGCTTATACAATTTACCTTGCTTAATGAGTAATGACAATACAAGTAAAGTATTAAACGAAAAAAGTGGCCTCGTACAATTGTTGATATTAGTAAAATAGATTTTGCATTTGATGATAAAATTCTTTAGTTGAAGGTTAGTTATTGTTCTCCAAACACTCTCAACACTTTCGAAAGGTGAGAAGTTACGTCTCTGTCATCATCATTATTAGCTTAACATCAAGTAATTTGTATCAAACATTATGTTTAATTTGATCAATGTTTTATTCAATATTGTTTGTGTAATTTACATTATGATTGCTTACACTTTAGTGTATAGTCTTATTAATGTTTTATTAATGTTTTTGTTTTCGTTTTTTCATGTTTATTTAATTTTTATGGATATCCTTATTGCCTGTTGCATGATCCCCGAGTTTTGATAGTGTTGAGGGTAGTGTAGATCCTGTTAGGCTTTATATTAGGTTGACTTGTTGAATTAAGGGTTAACAAGGTACTAGGGATAGGTTTGCCATTGTCCTTAGTGTAGCAATTGCTCATATCACTGCCTACAATAAGTTAGACACTTATAAAATCCGGGAAACTCTTCCAGGAGGGTTTATAGCCGAGATGTGAGATTATCGGTACTAGACAGGTCTTTAGGATTAGTGGGGGTTACTTACAGTAGCCTGGATACCGAACCTTCCTGGACAATGGGGGATTGAGATCATAGGATATATAGGACAGGTTTCGATGTCCATTCGTACCTGCACCATAATAAAAGATAATTAGACATTGCACTACAAAATGGAATCATTACGTTAATAGGGGATTAACCAGGCTAGCACGAGTTCTCCTCTCCATTAGGAAAACCATTTCTATTCCTATTATTTAATTTTCTTGCATTTCCATAATCAATTCAGCTTTCAAAACCGTGACAATTAAAACTCATATTTTAGACTTCCCATTAGCTCTTGAGACGACCTCGGATTTACCAATTCTACACTACACACGATCGGGTTCTCTGTCCGTTAGTGCGTTGTAGACCATAGGTAGACGAGTTTTATAAATTTAAAACATGAATTTTAATTTAAACAATTATACGCATCAACTTTTTGGCGCCGTTTCCGGGGAGCTAAATAGGTTTTGAATTTGAGTTTTTGTATATATTTTGTTTATATTCTTATTTCAGTATTTCCCGATTTCTTGTTATCTTTTTTTTACTTTTGTGAGAAATTCTTACTGATTTTAGTGCTGTCTTTCATAAGTAATAATATGGGAGATATAGAATATCAACACGCTACTCACAATGAAACAACACATGCTTTGATTGAGATAACAATAGGTTGGGTGTAGTGAAATCTGAGATCGGAAATAACGTCGACATTGAGATCAAAAGCCAGTTTATAAAGGAATTAAGACGCAACCTTTTCGTGGGTATTGAAGATGAAGATGCCCACTAATCGAACTTCTTGCGCAAGGTATTAGAGAATCCAAGATCTTTTTTCCGCATTCCTGGCATCACGCTCGATGCAATTTTGCTTATAGTGGTTCCTATTACATTACGGGGGAAAATAAAAGATGGTAAGAAATGATTCTTACGGGGGTCAATCACTTCATGGATATTTTAGAGAAAGCAGTTACTTGGAAACATTGTCCTTCGTTTAAAACTGCCAGGAAATTAGAAGAGATTCGGAATTTCAAACAAGGGATGGACGAGACGTTGTATCAAGCTTGGGAAAGGTACAATGATCTACTATTCAGATGTCCGCAACACGATCTGAAACAATCATAAAACGGTTCGATATTTCTACAAGGGTTAGAATCCTTTCCCGAAAAGCTTGTCTTTGGGATGATCCATATGGTGCTTCCAGCTCGTGCCCTTAAGTCATTCAAGACATATAGCAGGACAATTTACGCTATTGGTTATGTTGGAGTTACACATGCAAAATGGGAGCAAACATAACTCAAATGACATTGTATGTTATTCACCAACAGTCTTGATAGGCCTTGGATTATGATATGAAGAAGGCTTAAGGAAAGTATTCTTGCTATGCACAGAGGGTGAAGAGTCTGTCAAAGGGTTACATATAACCCAATGAGTGTCCATTACAGAAAGAGGACAAGGAAGTTGAACATGTTAAGTATATGGGATTCTTGGAGGAAACCTCATCAAAAATTTGTGAGGAAATCAATTAAAGTGCAACGTCCGGCCATGATGAGTAGATTAATAAATCAGAATTAAACACGGACTTGAAATTTAAAAGAAGCTAGTCGGTTATAACCTAAGAACCTGCAGGTAAAAGCTGATCAATTAACCCAGGCAATCCTGACAAATAATATTGTTGACAAAGTCAAAAGAAAAATGAAAAAGGGTATAGAAGTCAAGAAGAAGCCGGTTCCTTTTGATTTACCTATTTTTCAACCGTGTTATCGTTGAGCCTATTGTGAGCACCTATTACCATTCCCTAGGCATTTAAAGGAACAAGATGATAAAGCACAAGCTTTTAGAATGCTTGAAGTCTTAAAGAAGTTAAAGATCAATCAACCTCTTATCCGTGTTGTTAGGAGAATGCCAGGATAGCTTAAGTACGTGAAAGACGTGTTTTTAGCAAGAAACCAATCGTGGAAGAGGACGAGGTAAGGCTTAATGATGATTCACTGGCCATTTTTACCAATTCTGCCACCTCCAAAGGAAAAGATATTAGGGAGTTTTACTCTTCCTTGTCTTATTGGTAACTTAAATGTTAGGAATGGTTTGGCCGATCTAGAAGCTAGTATTAATGTTATGCCATTTTTCTTGTTTAAAAGATTACAGATAGGAAATCTTTAACCAACTAATATGATATTTGAAATGGCCGATATGACTAAAGGTGGAGATTTGGTAGAGGGAATTAGAGGAAGAAAAATAGAATTGATTTCATTTCCATTGTTTGGTTGGTAGAGAAAAAAAGGTAGAGATTTGAATTCCATTAAGGAGTTGGGTATCTTTGTAATTTTAATTCATTATTTTACATACATAAAATAGTGTGGAAACCATTTCACACTTGTGAGAATTCATTTGCGCCACAAAATAAAAGAGATTTATTTACGTTTTATTTATTTATTATTTATTGTTATTATAAATATTAAAATAATAATAATTATTATTATTATTTATTTATTTTTATTATTATTTATTATTGTTATTATAATTATTAATATTATTATTTTACTGTTTATTATTATTTGTATTAGTAATATTTTATAATTTGTTAATATTATTATTATTTATTATTGTTATTATTTATTATTTTTTTATAGTTTATTATTATTATATTATTGTTTATTTATTATTTATTATTTATTATTTATTTATTATTATTATTTGTATTTATTATTATAATAATAATATTTCTTATTATTAATATTTGTTTATTAATTTATTTTTCTATTTAAAAGGAAAAAAATTACGTGATTATTTTTTTTCAATTCTCTGACGCAACCCAAACAGTGGAGTTCTTTAAAACTTTCTCACTGGATTTCATTTCTAAAAAATCTAATTCTCTGCTTCATTTATAATCTTTGAAATTCTCTCTACCAAACGTGCCCTAAGGGAATTATAGAAAATGTACTAGTGAAAATCGACAAGTTTATATTTCCACTAGACTTTGTCATCATGGATATGGTAGAAGACCCTAAGGAAACTTTAATATTAGGAAGACCGCTTCTGTAACATGCTTAAAACGATATATACGTTTTCAACAAACAGATTTCATTAGGGGTAGGAAATGAGAGGATTATGTTTAAAATGAATGAACTTGTAGATCCCCCTTACGTAACTCTAGAATTTGTTTGTATGATCGGATTTTCTAAGGAAACTAATGAAGAAGAATCGTTCAACATATTAAAAATATCTAAAGATCTATTTTCATATGAGTCTCCTTTACGCATTAAACTTAAAAATTAATTTATTGATTATTACTTTCATATTGATGAGGATGTCTTTTCTTTGTGGGTCAATATGCAGGTACTGAATCATCTATTAAAGATGATCATGGACTCATATCATTTAAATACAAATCAATTGACGGTGGATGCTTTGGGTTTGAGTCAATAGAAGCATGCAGCGGGGAATCTGGTCAATTATGGGCATTTTGTAATCCTTGTACGGAAATATGTGATGACAAAACCGATACGAAAAGAAGGGAAATGACATTTCCTCAAAGTTATGATTTTAACTTGTCATTTCTCTATCCGTAGCAAATAAACTCCTTTTTGGTGTTTATTGCCACTTTCACCCACACTTGATTTCAAGTGAGGGGATAGACACCCTTGTTCCAGGTAAATAAGGGTGGAGTCAAGCTCGTAACTCGAACAAAAACAAGCGCTTCGTGGGAGGCACCCCATGCCTATCTTTTTATGTTGTTTCATTTTATTTATGCATCTAGTTTGGTTTTATGTGTTTCTAACTTTGTTTGCAAGACACTATAGCAAGGGGACGGATGTTAGAGATCACCTTGGCTTGTGGTTATGGGGAAAAATTTTGCAGACTATAACTACGGCGTAGTTCCACCTATAGCATACGCCGTAGTTGGTCTTGCTTATTTTAAGTCTTTTTATTTTCACATAACTACGGCGTAGTTTCACCCTTAGACTACGCCGTAGTTCCACTGCTACAAGATAAATTATTTTTCAAAATAAAATAGAATTTCACAAGACCTTGTATATTTAGTAAATTAAACTTTTCGGGTATGTTCACTGGAAAACCTCACGAGACTTCACTCGTTCCTCTCGGGCCACCCGATGTGGTTTAAAGCTTGTTGCAATATGCTAAATGCAACCGTGATGTCCTACAAAAGTGGAGTTTGGTTTTGTTTTATTTTATTTTATTGTTATTTTGTACATTTTGTGTTATGGTGCTTTTATCTGAATTTATGCTTTGGTATTAGTCTTTTGATGGCGTACCATCCTCTCCTGTTCGAAGGTCTCCCTTTCGAAGCCCGAATAGGATCTTCTCCCAATTACAACTAATAATCTTTCGAATAGTTTTAAATGCGGTAAAACCTCCTTCGGGATGGTTAAAAGATGGGAATACGCACGCGAAAGCCCTACACCTTCGTGGGGGGCCTTCGACGAAACTAGAGCAAAGGTCAGACAGTCAAACCCACGTTCTCCATCTTCTATCATTGGCTTCCGCAACAAAATTGAGATCGTGGGTACCAACAACCCCTAGAATACACCTAAATTTATGGGACACCCCCATGATCACCGGTCTATGTGCTAAGCCTTGTCCCATCTCATTTCTACACCTATAAATAGATGGTATGGGCTCCAGGTATGGTTAGAACTTTTACACACGCCTACTTACACTATCATACTATACAATCTGTACATTTACTTAAACTCTCATGCGTAGGTGATTCGAAGGAACCCCTGCCGCTTTCAATAAACGTCAGTTTTTCATTTATGTTGACCATGGGTTTATTCAAGGCTTGGTAATCATCAATTCACCCTGGTGAAAACTAGAAGGGGGGTTGGTTGAATATGTTTACCGCTTTTTAATTTAAGGTTTTAAGTGTTTGTAAAAAAATTTCTAATTGACTTTATGTGAATTCACACTTGCACATAATTGAACATATACCATTATATGAAACAATTAATAGGTAGTTGTGAAAAATAATGTAGACAAGATTAGAGTAAGATCATCAAAACACATTGCGAGGAATTTATAGTGGTTCGGTAACGAGCAGCACCTCTTTGCCATACTCTACTCTCTCGAGCACTACTCAAGAGTTTTTTCACTATGTCAACTAGATCCTTATGGCGGAGAATATCTTACAACTTTTGCTTATCTGATTATCATGTACACATGCTAGATGTCGAGTTCTAATCTTAGCTAGAACCAATCTACCACAACTTCACACTACACAACTTTGCTTCACGACTTGATCGTGACTACACAACTTCTTCATAACTTGATCACGACTACACAACTTCTTCACACCTTAATTTTCTTTACATCACTACTTCACCAAGCCACTACTATCATCACACCTAACTAACACTTACTATGTAGATCACCATAGAAATAATCCAACTATACTTACAAACAATCACCAAAATTAAATCTATACACAACTTTACAAGATTTTACAAATGATTTACCCAGTTATGTTATGGATGCTATAGAATTGCAAAACCAACTCACGCTGCATCCTTGTGCTCTGAGTCATTATGTGGATTCAGATTCTCAGGAGCACTTACCAAAGTTTTCAAGGGGGATTATCTTTGGACGTACGGTCTGCCTTCTCACTCTAGGGCTAGATTAACCTAAGTGGAAAATGAAGTCTCTATCGCTCGACATTAACAATCATATATGAAACTTCTACACCTTAAAGTTCATAGGACGAAAAGAGATTTTTTGAGGCCTGATGAGACTCAGCTTGCATGTTGAATTAGACTGGGTATTCACCTTAATCAATTATATCAAATCAATGATGGGGGTTGTTTGGCATTAATTTGCACCTAAAATGACCGATTTCCTTGTCAGACTATTTTTCTCCTCTTCCCTCAAAGTTATAGGAGTAATACATCGATTTTCTCAATAAGATCACAATTTTTTGATTTTAGCATGATGCACTCCGCTTGAAAAACATCGGCGCGGTGGTAAAACGAGTGGTGTGTTAATACTTCTTAATGATGATGGAAGTTTTTTTCTTTGCATTGAGGAATTGAGCTTGGATCACTTGGAAATAAAGCTTTATGATTAAATGATCAAAAGATATTAATGAGATGTGTGGGCTGTTTTAGAACAGAAAGAATGAGTGCAAAAGGTGAGAAAATAGTAGGGAAAAGTCAAGTATTTATAGGACAATCTGGAGGAGCGTCTACCTATGGGCGGTCCCCTTAAATAGGTGGGCGGTCCCCTTAAAATTAAGGGGGCCGCCCATGTATTTAAGAGGGCCGCCCTAGACTAGGCGCTCCCCATTTTGTCTTTTGTGTAAGGGGAATTTTCTGGAACTTTTCTAGCCGTTTTAGGTCCGAAAATTTAAAATTCAAATGTTTATTTTGAATAAAACATTTCTTTTAATTGTAGAAAATATTTTGTATTGTTTATAAAAAAAATGTTTACAAATTTTGTAAAAAGTGTGAAGGTTGATAAAAATTTCCTTTGTTCTTAAAATGCATAGCATTTTATTTACTTATACTTTAGTGATAAATTTTCGAAAATGAAAAATTTTTACTATAATTACTTATTTACGTTTGTTTACTAAACCTTAATAGCTTCTTCTTTGACTAACTCATCATCTTCCAATGGTGATGTTTTAGGCGGGGGAGGAGTTGGGGAGGAGTTTCATGCAAGTTACCATCAACGACCTCTTCAAATTTCATTGTTTGTTTGTAAGTATTATTTAAGCTTTTACTATTTTGCGATATTCTAGGAAAACGCCTTTCGTTACGACTTTGGGTCGAACTTGGTGAGGTAATCCCATGTATTAAAGAATAAAGTAGATTTACTTCTGAATACTCTAAAAATAGTTAAGGTTTGGGTTTCTTACTCTTAATAACTCGTAATGATGTTTTTCCTAAAATACGTAAAATGCAAAAACTCTATTAATTATATAGGTTGACGTATCAGACGCATTACACCAATATTTTTGAGGAATGAGATTTGTTTCGTTTAACATTGGTTCTACATCAATTGATTGTAGGAGTGTTATTATTTTTTTCTACTTTACCCCATTTGATTGTGGAGTTACGAGGACGCCGAATAAATTGTGAGATATCCCATTTAAATCACAATAAGTTTTCGAATTGTACTTTCATTATAAAATTCCCGGGACCATGATCTGTTTATTTGTTTATGGAAAATCCTAATTTGTTTTTGGGACCATTTTGCTAAATATTGAAATTTTTTGAAGGCTTCAGTTATTTGCTGAAAAATCTTGGTCCATGTGAATCGTTGTAGATAGTCGGGACTAAGGTAATAACCGATTCTCTTCATAGCTTCGCATGCGAAGGGATCCCAAAAACAAATCCATGTAAAAGTAGTTCTAAAGCTCTCCTAGTGTTGAAACTATATTTTTTAGCCTTTGTGACTTGCAGGAGCTTGTTTTCCAATTTTTGCCAAGCATCACTAAAATGATCGGTCGTATTTTATGTTTGGGTAGATTTCTAACTAACTCTTTAGATGCTAATGATTGAATTAGTTGCATATTTCGGTGACCTAATCTCCTATGCCATAGTGTGGAGTTTTTTTCTAATGTTGCAAGGCATATTTTATCTTCCGGTTTTATTTCTCAGTTTTCTTTAATATATTACTCCTTTCCTATTCAATTACTATAACACCTTTTTGTCTTTATTTATTTCACTATTGTTTCGGTAAATTAGTACTTTGCATTTATTATCTCATATTTGACCTACATAAGCAGGTTATTGTAAGTTATCTACGTGCTTACATTTCTCATTTATTAGGGAGTTTGAGAATAGTAACTTTGCCATATGATTTTATCCGCGCAAGTTGCTCCAAAATAAATACGTTACCTTATTTATTTTTTCAATGCTTTGTATGAGAAAAATAATTTTTCGTTTACTCGTCATGGGTTTTGTGCAATTCACTATCTTTAATCCACTCATCGGGTTCCAAGTTTATTCCTAAGCATATTTCATCGGGCGCTTGAGCAACAAGACAAGTTTCATCTTTAGTCTTTTCCACTTCATCTTCTCCATTGTCGCTCCAGGCTCTCTTCTAAAATGCTCTTTGATCGTTGTTCTTTGGCGGCTTTTTAAACATTCTCCAATGAGGTGATTTGGATCACCACATCTAAAACATTTTCTTTCACTTTTACCATAACCATCATTTCTACTTCTTTGGAATGTTTTTTTCTATTGACTTGTGGTTGGTCTTTACCAAAATCTTCCTCGTCTCTTGAAGAATTTTCTTGAATTCATTTACGGACATAGCAGACTCTCGTCTTAACTATCAAAGCCTTGAGCTATCTTCATCACTTACTTCCTTTTTCACTTTTAATGAACAGAGATCTTCTTTGTTTCTTTATTGCCTTTAACGTTTGAAATCTTTCTTTATTACTTCTTCATTAACTTTCAAGTTTCTAATATTTCGTCAAGAGGTAACGGTTGTTAGATTCTTTGATTCTTCACGTGGCTGTGACTTTCGCGTGTCATTTTGGATGTAATGCCCTAAGAAAACTTCCTACACATTTCTTGCTAGAAAGTCCTTTCATCTAGTGCTTTTAGGGAATAGTAATTTAGTGTTAAATTTAGCAAATGCATTATCTATTGACTCCTCTTCTGGAATCATAAATTGTTCATATTGTTGAACAAGAAGATCTATTTTGTTAGCTTTGACTTGATTATTACCTTGATGAGTGATTAATAAAGTATCCCAAATTTCTTTTGCGGTTTGACACATAAAAATTCTTTCGTATTCTTTACGTGGCAAAGCATTATAAATTACCATTTTAGCTTCATTATTTTTTGCAAGTTTCTTTTTAAGATCATCATTTTGTTTATGAAAAGGTACAACTTTATCCTTTTTAGTTTCGGGATTATTTTGAATAGGAGGAAAATCACCATCGGTAATAACATGCCAAAGATCTAGATCTTTTGACTTCACATAAGTTTCGAATCTATTTTTCTAATAAATAAATCCATCACTTTCAAATAGTGGTGGTCTTTGCATAGATTGCCCTTCTAAATATTTTTCCGATTCCATAGATCGATTCAAGTTTTAAAATACAATTTATTTTAAAAATCTTGTTTGACGTGGCTCTTGATGCCAATTGTGGAAAACTAGAAGGGGGGTTGAATAGTTTACCGCCTTTTTTTAAATTTAAGGTTTTAAAGTGTTTGTAAAAATTCTAGATTCGACTTTATGTGAATTCAACACTTGCACAATATGAACAATATACTTATCTAAACAATTAATAGGATAGTATGAGAAATTAATGTAAGACAAGAGATAAGAGTAAGAACAATCAAACCACAACGCGAGGATTTATAGTGGTTCGGTAACGAAGCACCTCTTCGCCCTACTCCACTCCTCGAGCACCTAACTCGAGAGTTTTCTTCACTATGTCAACAAGCTCCCTTATGGCGGAGAAAACCGTACACAACGTTGCTTACACCGATTTACGACACAAAGCTAAATGTCGAGTTCTAATCTTAGCTAGAACCAATCTATCACAACACGACTTCACTACTTGTTCACGACTTCACAACTTCATGACTTCTTCACAACTTCAAGACTTCTTCACAACTTCACAACTTCACTTCACCACACTACTTATATCACAACTATCTAACACTACTTGGTAAGATCACCACGATCTAACTATACTTACAAAGATCGCCAAGATCTAGCTACTACACACAAATACAAGATATACAATTGATTTACAAATATGTGATATGAATGCAACAAGGTTGCAATACACACTAAGGTGTAATACTTCTTCACTTGATGATGGAAGTATTCTTCTCTTGCACTTGAGGAATTAAGCTTGGATAACTTAGAAACAAAGCATTATGATTAAATGATCAAAGGATTTTAGAGAGGATATGTAGGTTGTTTTGATCAGAAAGAATGAGTGCAAAAGGTGAGAAAATAGTGGGGAATAATTGTTGGATCCCTTTTTGAATAGATCTAGAACCTTTAGCTTGCAAAGGGTTTGTTACTTTAGATGAATCTAGAGCAACAATAATGAAACACTGATTGAACACTATTGATTATGCGGAAACTAATCAATAATGCTAATAAGAACAATATTAAGAAAACATAAGAGATCTTATATCAAACTCACACTTTGTATTAAAACTTGAATCTGCCTAGGTTACAAATTTCTATATGACTCACTAAACTTGTATGGATTGTAATTCTATTGTCTAACTCTACACCCTGGACCTTCTTTTATACACCAAGAAGTCCATTAGGGTTTATAATATTTTCCTAACATATCTAGTCAACCATATTGAATACCATAACTAAGTATTCAATATTTACAACGGAGTGCGAACTTAATTAATTATTGCAGAAAACTGAGACGTCGAAAGAAGTAGACAATTGATGATTTGTGTATTACGATAACTTAAGCACTTTAACGTTTATGGTGTTTATAAGTACATGATTTGGTCATCACCAAAACATGAAGAGATGTATAGATTAAATATCGAATTTATCCACAACAAACTCCCCCTTTTTGATGATGACAAAATATGTAAACTATAACTCATAGTAAAATGCATAAGTTACTTGTTTACACTTCTTCTCCCCCTTTTGTCGAAACAAAAAGGTGGACTCCTAGACGAGACTTTAATTACACTTCAACTCTTTAATCAAAGAGGCGAGCTTGCATCATCCTAAGTGAAGTCTTGATTCTATTAATCCCTTTTAAACAATAACATCCCTTGAACATTGACTCAAGCAGATCCATGAATCAAATTAGTTGTAAACTCTTAACCTACATCAATGGTTAGTTTCGTGCAACAAAAAAATATATAAGGATGAAATACACATATCAAGAAATGTGTAGATGTCTTAAATGGTTGCAAACTTAATGGCATGGACATTTTGCAAATGCCCCCCCCCCCCCCTTGGGTGTATGCCCCCCCTTGATTGGGGGCACCAGAAATCAGTAACCGAAAAGTGCATACAAAACAAAGTAAGATAGAAAAATGAACATAATATAATATAATGAAAGATGAATAGATATATATGCAAGACACTTAGCGGGGAACAAATCATGTATGTTTTAGGTATATGCACTCTAAAGTGTGGCACTAAAACCAAAAAACATGATGAATGCTTAAGACATGGAAATGTTTTAGGAACCAATGACAAGATTCGACGACACATGCTTAAGGAATAAGAATCGACCAACACCCTTTGATATTGTACCGACTTTAATAAATGAGAACAAAATTTGTTTATTGATTGACACGCTAATGAAATGACATCTTCTAAGAAGCCTTTGGGATAATGAAGTTGTTAAGAATTTTGAGAGACATGTTACTAAGAATAATATCATCTAACCAAGATAATGGTTTGAATTCGGATAGACTTTTATCAAGGGTTGTATTGAGAGATTCCTAATCAAGGTTTCTTGGTTAAGCATTATGTATGCTTTTCATGATTGGGGTGTTTAAGGATGAACATTATCATAAGACTTTAGGTCGAACTCAATGTTTTATGATAAGGATGATTTGTTGAGTAAACATATTCTAAATGTAACTTTTGAACCTAGACGAATGTTATCGAATATCTTGGCGAGATATACTCTAAAAGAGTAAAAGAAAATAAATAAGAAATGATAAGTTCTTTGAAACAGAGAAGGACGAGCGTGAATGGAAAGGGAAGGTGATGGCTAAAGGTTGAAAATGTGGTTTAGATGAATATATCGTTTGACAAAGGTGGATTGTTGTGATGATGATGGTGAGAATGAGGTTGTATTTATAGTAGAGTGTGTAGTCAATGGGTGAAGATGAAGTGCCTTTGGTTGATGGTGTTTTGAAAGGTGCATTAGGAGCACTTGGTGATGATAGTTGAAGTTTGGGTGATGGGGTTTTGGTGTCTTCATTTTTTAAATCAATGAAGAGTTACTTTGGTAGTATGATTTGAAATGAGGTGGTATTACCTTCATGGTAAAAACCAATTGAAATGATTCAACAACACTTGAAGCTTGAATATCTTCTTTGTGTTCTTCACTTGCTAGAAGTGGAAATGATTTGGTAGTTCTTTCATGGTAGTGACATGTGGATGAAAAAAGTAAAAGTCACGACAATGTGGTGACTCGATAAAACTTGAAACTTGAATGTCTTCTTTGTGTTCTTCACTTCTTAGAAGTGGAAATGATTTGGTGGTTCTTTCATGGTGGTGACATGTGGATGAAAAAGTAAGAGTCGCGACATTTGAACCACCGATAACACTTGAAGCTGAATATCTTATCATTGTGTTCTTCACTTAGTAGTAAGTGGATATGATCCTTACATTACGAAATCCCTTGACTTTTTTGACAACATAGGCACACATGCGTATGAGTGTCCAGGATAGAGGATAGACACATTTCAATGCGACATTTGATAACATAGGCAACAGCAAGCTTATATTGTCGGGATAATGAAGGAGAATGCCTTTCATTACGAAATTCACTTTGGTGGTTTTGGGATGCACTAGATCTATAGTATGAGTTGTATGGTTATGAGTTTGAGAGTAATGGGTAGAGTTTAAACGTGAACGAGTGTGTTATCCCTTCCCATTAAATTTATGCTCATCTGGACATAAATTGAGGAATAAAAAGAATAAATGAAGAAGATAGAACGCCAAGCGATAGCATTACAATGTCAAGGACAAATGATGGTTAGCATACAACGAACATCATCCACAAGTTATGTAGCTCTCTCGATCATTGGTGAATGTTCATAAGAACAATCATACAACGGGTAATGAGGTTATCTTAAAGGTAGTAGACGGAAAAGGTGGAGCGGAAGTTATTAACCATCTATTTTTTAATAAGGCATGATAAGGTTTTTGTGAAACGAATATGACATGAACAATGAGTGACATTTAATGCATTTTGCTAATTAAAAATACTTAAAATTTCGGACCGAAAATTTATGTTGTTCAAATCTACTTAGAGGTGGTATTATGATTTTTAACTAACCTTACCTTGACAGAAAGAGAAAGATCATTTATGAAAAATAACGAGATGATGATTAAGGGAAATGTGTAAGTGGAGACTTAAGAAACATAAGACCATTAGAGACTATTATGACCTAGATCGGATTGTGATACTAAGGTTCGTATGTAATAAGGTTATAAAATTATTGCAAGAAATCCATACCTATAAGCATAATACATATAGGTATGTGAGCTTACTAAGCATGCATCCCTACAATTATCATAAGATATTATTTTATTTTTATGTGTAAAACTATATGAAAATAAACTTAATTGAGAAGGCATAACTAATTCTGTTATGAATCAAATCAAATATATGTAAATGCACATTTAAACACGTAAGTCATGTAAAATGACGCATACAACACAGATTACATTTAGCATTTAGAAGCATGTTCATTTAAGATAGAGCGAAAGAGATATTCTATCTAGATTTCCATAATAAAATGAACTCCTTTATAATAGACATGTATTTAATAGCTAAGCAATTAAACATTGAGCATCAAGATAATCAAGAAGACATATAATTGCATTGTGTTTGGATGACCTAAGACAAGGCCTAATTTCTAATGCTTATTGTTGCACTCCTAAGAAAAACAAACTCAAACTCTATTCGATGTATACTATTCCTTAGGCATATTTTGGAAGAGCATTTAATCAGTTAGAAGAATGAGTAATGGGACATCACAATGTGGTTGCTCAATTCAGGCTAAACACGACTATGTTTTTTACGGTTACACACCGAACCCCACTACACCTCCACCTGGAATCAATTCAACCGTTAGGTCAAATTGAATTTCTAGTGTGATAGATTCTCCAGTAGTCATTCTCATGTTGGACAAAGTAGAATTATCATATTTGCCTAATAAAATGTAGCAAAGATAAAATTTGTATTATCTTTTCATAGAGGGCCTACCATGACTCAACTAACATGCTTTAATCCTAGTTCGCGTAATCTTAATCAAGATGAGTAGAATTCTTAGATAAGTGTAAGTAAGATGTTTTAAGAATGCTCCATTGCATGTCTTGAGAAATGAATATCATCAATATTATTTATCTTAATTGAGTTTGTGATTCTTTAATGATAAATGATTTTAAAAAGAAACATATTTTATTCTTAAGCAATATTATAACTAAATTATTATTTTATCAAGTTTTATAATCATAAATGTTTTTTTACTTGTTATGCATTGACACATATGTCATAGGTTATTTTCAATCTAAATCCTATATATTTTCAAATTATATGTAATGTATTTTCTTATAACACAATCATTTATGCTACGAAGAAAATAAAATGCATAGGATATATATTATCCTTTATAAATCATTAAATATGATAAGTTCATAAATTCCTTAAACATAATGTTTCCCGAACATCATGTTATCCTAGGTGAATAAAAAGAATAACATTCTTAGTTAAGAATTTAGTCAAATGTGAATATGAGTTTTAAGTTGTGCTTTTAAGTTTGTTATGATCAAAACATTACATATTATGTAAATTTGCTCGTTGTTTGTGTTTTTCGAAATGACACATTTAGTAATTGCCATTGCAATGTAAATTTCTGAAGATTTTTGGACGAAACATCCAATTTGTCAATCCTACTTCATTAATGTATGTTCATAGCATGTATTAAATCAAATTAGACTAATTATTTGGAACACAACAATTTGGATAAGTAGACTCAATATGGCATAATCAAATACAAGTGTGAGTATGATCCAATGCTATTCTTTTTTATCTACAAACTGATCAATATTTTCATATCAATCTAAGTGAGATTGAGTAGTAGATGCAAGACATTCATTTTATTATAATTTGATATAATCTTGAAACTAAACAAATAAGAATCTGATTTCTTGTCCATACTAAAAAACTTGTCAATTAGATTCGATAAAATTCTTGAAATCTTTCTTGACCCTCACGAACACTCATTTAAAAGAAAATATATAAATATTTAAATAGTGTGTTCCATTAATCCCAAGATTAGTTGTAAATTTTACTTGTGCCGAAAAACATTTGTATGTTATGTAAAAATATACATATTTTTGACATTTTATAAGTATGAGTGTTCTAACCATTTTTATACAACACACATCTTTTGTAAAACAATATATGTTTAAAAAAATATAATTATGTGTGTATGTTAGAACCATGCAAGCACAAGCATTCTCTTTTTCTTAGTTATTGATGTATTAATACAATCTTTTCTTTTGTTTGACCAACCTAAGGTCAAACCAAGCAAGTTGTTGAAAATAGATTAAATCGTTGGAAATATTTATGTGACTAGTTTTAATACATTTAGTAATATACTTGACAAGTTATTGAACTCTTATTCCTAAATATATTTCCATACCCGAAAAGATTTACAAGATGTTTATGTAACATTTGTAAGTTAAGTGATCTATGTCTATATGCAATGCAAGAACAATTTTGCAATCTTAATGTAAGAAATCTAGCATAAGTTCTAGTTATGCATAATCCGAAAAACTAGCTACAAATGAATAGTATACATGGCACATGTGCTTAGATATTTAATTAGCTTAATTACAAATAGCAACGATCATTTAATAATTTTTACTCACTTAAGATATAAAGAAGTGCACATAATCACATAGCATACCACATAAACGTACTTGTCGTAGTTTTAAGTATTAAATACAACAATGTATACTTAGCTCGATTTTGTTTGAAGAGAAATTAGTTTCCTCCCCATTTCAAAAATCAAGTTTAATATTTTTGAAAAGTTAATTACACCATTTTTCAAAGATATACCGACTAAAAATGTCCGACTCGAAAGGAAAAGACAAAATAGCCAGTTTTTTACGTTAAAACGAGACCTCAAATGTTGATGGACCAAAATGAAGTATTTTGCCTTTCTAACTAAATTAAGTTTGAAATAAATACTTGGAAATATTTTTATATGAAAGTAGACTTGATTCTCTTCGAAATGGCGGGTGACACGACTTCTACGGACTTACGGTTGATTTTATATGATTTTTCAAAGTTTCTGGAAAAAAAACTGCCGAATCAGACAGGTGGTCCCCTTAAAATTAAGGGGACCGCCCAGGAATTAAGGGGGCCGCCCAAATATTTAAGGGGGCCGCCCACCTGATACTCAGAATTACGATTTTTGTTAAAAATGTTTTCTTACTTTTTTGGCGAAAAGGTGTACAACTTTCTCTGAATTGATACCGAAACATTATAACACTTATTTTTCAGCAACATTTTATCTCGAGCTAGTATAATTAGTGTATATAGACATCAAACACTAATACAAGTTAATCAACAAAACACTTTTCATATTTAATCCCTTTAATGGGTAATGATACATGGATCGTACTTAAATTTTTAAACCATTTGTTTTGAAATTAGAGCGACGTGCTCTGATACAATTGTGTAAATCAGAAGGGGGTGAAACGTTTCCATTAAAAATCAAAAATGTGTCGTAACAAATTACCCATCAAGGGGGCGAGGATACAATATAATGAGTGTTCATAACGATTATATACCCATATAATAGCATTGATTTACGAAACAATACCAAATCAACACACAATATCACATTTATTCAAGACATAATTTAAAACTATATAATCAACACATCACATAATGTCAAAGTATAAATCTAAAGCATAGATCAAGTATAAATGTAAAAAAGATAATGTAAAATAAGGAATGCAAACTGACACGATGATTTAATAGTGGTTCGGATCCACGAAGCCCTCTTCGCCCAATCCCTCCACCTCCACCGAGTACCCAACCGAGAGTTTACTTCAACTTAGTCAATAACAAGCTCCCTTAAGGCAGAGAAAACCGTACACAACGTTGCTTACATCGATTTACGACACAAAGCTAAATGTCGAGTACTAATCTTAGCTAGAATCAATCTATCACAACACGACTTCACGACTTCACAACTTCACAACTTCTTCACAACTTTACAATTTCTTCACAACTTCTTCACAACTTCACAACTTCACTTCACCACACTACTTATATCACAACTATATAACACATTGGACAGCAACATGATAAGACACCATGAATCTAACTACAATACACACCATGAAAAGCAATTACAAATTTTGGAATACATGACACGATCTATTAAAAATGGCGAATGTAAGACATGTCACGAATCCCAAACTAGCCTACCTAACTTCGTATCTTAATGATAACGAAAGTTCTTCTCTTGCACTTCAATGGATGGATGATTGGATCACATTTTAAACAAACTTATAATAAGTTAAGTGATCAAAGGAAAGGGTTTGAAAGAAGGTTTTAGATCTGAGAAAACTTTGTGCAAAGAGGTGAGAAAATCTGTGGAAACATTCCACTATTTATAGGCAATTTTTTTTTATTTGGGCGGTCCCCTTAATTATACAAGGGCGGTCCTCTTAATTATGGCCGGATCCCTCAATTAATTAAGGGGCCGCCCATTTTTCAGATGCTCCTTTTTTGTCATTTTGGTTTTTCTGGAACTTTCTAGCCGTTTCTAGGTAGAAAATTTAAATTCAAAATATTTATTTTAAATAAAACATTTCTTATAAATACAAAAATGTTTTGTATATATTTTGAAAATGTTTGTCCCATTTTATAAATGTAAGGTTTGGAAAAATAAAAAATTTCTTTGATCATTCAACAAATTAAAGTTTGTTTGTTCATACCTTTAGTGATTTACGTCGGGTGCGAACTTAAATTAATTGTTGAAGAAAACTTAAGACGTCGAAAGATGTTGACGAATTAATGATTTGTGATTACGAGTAACTTAAACACTTTACGTTATGTGTTATAAGTTACATGTTTGTCATCACCAAAACATGAAGAGAATGTATAGATTAAATATCGTAATATTTCTACCAACAGCGTACCCATCCGCTCCAATAATCACACAAATACTTGGTAGGCGAACCCACCCGATTCCATAATCTCAACAAACACTGGGTAGGGCGTACCCATCCTGCTCCAAACAAACAAGCATCACATAATATTCACAAAATAGCAGTCATAAGCATATAACTTGTCCCAAAAACAAAACCACATTTCGCACAGATCAATTCAAAACATTTCAAAACACATTTGAGTATCATTTTCCCCCAACGGAAAAACCAGTAAAAAGTGGGGCTACGAGAACTCACCTCAAGCAAGTCTTTAGCAACCAACTCTTAATCACACAAGCAAATGCAACGACGCCCGCACACGACCTAGTCCAGTTAATGTCCCAATTTAATCATCCAATTCCAAAACAATCTTCACGTTTGATGCATAGAGTTTTTGACGCGTTGTACAATTACCCAAAATAGTTTAGTGGTGTGATGGTTGACGACTTAACTCCACAATCATATCAATCTCATTCCTCGATAATACATACTTATACTATTTAGCGTAAATAGATAAGTAATATAATAAATATTTATAATTATTAATTATAAATATATCTCGACAAGTCCATTCGGTACACCTTAGTCACTTCAAAATAATCATTATACGGTTGAAAATAAAACGTTTACTCATAATAAACACTTTAGAGAAGTTTCGAGAAAAAATATATTTTTTGTCTTTTAGTGAATTTATTAAATAAAAATAAAAAAAAATAAATAAATATTAATTTTATTATTTAAAAACAAAATCATGTTTTAAGAAATTTTCTATGTATAAACCTTTTTAAGAATTTTTCGACAAAGACTCATAACCGTTTATATACACGTTTTCCAAGGTTTCAAACCTATTTCAACATTTTTTATTAAAATTTGACAACTTTTCGACAAAATTTTTCAAAATTCTCAATCGTTTTAACGCCAAGAAAAAGTACAACACGTTTTTCCTAAAATATCGTTCAATATCACTTCGTAAATACATTTCCACTTTCAAAAGTCCATCAAAATTCTCATAACTACTACATATCGCTTAGGCCCAACAAAGGTCCATTAGGACATATATAAGTCCAAAATACTATTTAAGTCCAAAACCAAGATCCATTTACATATATAAGTATATACTTATATGTAGAAATAATTCGGACCACAATAAGCCCTCTCATTAAGCCGCGGCTCAAATAGACTTATTGGGCCGTGAGTTCATAAACTTCAAAATACGTATATTAAGCTTTAAAATAAGCTATTAAGCTACGTATCGCTTTTGGTTACTACCATAAGCCTCAAAAATAGTCCACAACATACACTATAACACAAAAATAATCAAAATCACTTTCCTAGTGATTTTGGGAATCTACACATGGCATATAAGCCTAAATAAGCCAAGAAATGGCTTAAAAATAAGCCCGAATAAGCCATATAAGCTACTATAAAAAATAAGCATTCTAACATCATATATTATTCAACCATCACGACCACAACATCAAAACTACAAAATCCTCTTTTTTCCTTTTTACTATTCACGAACCAAACACCACCCTTTTTTATTCATTTCGCTTTCAAAAATCGATTTTCACAACGATCAACTTGTACAACTAACATCTATGCATCAAAATAAACCTAAAAGGACAAACGAAATTTAAATTTGAAAACTTACAAGAAAATCTTCAAATTTGTAGATTTCGACACGAACCGGACAACCCAAACGTTGTTTAAATAAATAACCAAACACTATAATCAACCCCAAATATTTATGTCTTCATGTTTTCTTGATCAAACTTCAAAAATTATGAGAGTGTGTGTGTTGTAGGTGTGGACGAACACAAGAGAGAAGGGAGATGATATTTTTTTGATTTTGAAAATAAACTATGTGTAAAAATAAGGATAAGGAAAGCATCTTATGTACAATTTGGACAAGGTTAGCTAAAATTAAGCCACCTTGTCTCCCAACCCTCCTCCCCTGTCTCTTTGATTGACCGGTCATAGGTATCCTATGGGGTCCTTCGGGCCTATTCCTTCTCGTAACGTATCACTTAAATACTCGTAAAACTCAACCGTAAAATACTCCCCAAAGTTAATTAGCATTTTTATTCACTTTAAAAATACTTTTCCATTAACCTAGAGTATTACACGACATATTTTCACTTACAACCCTTCAAAACTCATTTGGACATTTAAACAGAACAATATGTCAGACTCGGTTTTTTTCCGGCATTTCTCAAAATTCACGGGTCAAACCACCGAAATACACATAACACAATAATACCTTCCAAAAGGGATTATTAATCACAATAAACCTCAAATCATCACATATCTCATAAAATCGACACCGTCAACACGGTATAAAAATCTGAATAAGCTGACAAAAGTCAAATAGTCAAAAGGACATAATGAAAAATTCATGACACAAAAAGAGGCGAAAGGGTTACACAATACTCTTACTGTTATAGTATAGAGGAGGATCCTAGAACCTATAGTGAAGCTATGCAATCTCGAGATGCTGCTTTCTGAAAAGAAGCAATTGATGATGAGATTGGTTCTATTATGGAGAATAATACATGGGTCTTGTCTGGCTTACCACCAAGTTGCAAACCATTAGGTTGCAAATGGATCTTCAAAAGGAAGATGAAAGTCGATGGAACAATTGACAAGTTTAAGGCTCGATTAGTAATCCAAGGCTTTAGACAAAAGGAAAGGATCGATTACTTCGATACCTACGCACCAGTTGCTCGTATAACTACTATTAGATTGTTGTTAGCTTTAGCAGCTATTCACAATCTAGTGATTCATCAAATGGATGTCAAAACAACATTTTTAAATGGTGATTTAAAAGAAGAAGTGTATATGAAGCAACTGGAAGGATTTATTATGATAGGTAATGAGCATAAGGTGTGTAAGTGTCACACCTCCAAAATATCCGAGTATAATGGCAACCGAGGGCGTGTGACTTCATGATTATCATACTTCTAAGCAATACAGAACGACCTCTATATGAGACGTTTTTTAAGAATTGATCATTTGTATTAGGAAATAATAAATTGTTTAAACATTCAGCGGAAGCATAAAAATAGACAATACGACATTGTTTTAAATAGTATAAATGATCTTCAAATAACAGGAAATGACTGCAATGCATGAGACTTCATATAGCATCTTCATTCTTAATACCTGAGAAAACATTGCTAAAGTGTCAACATAAAGTTGGTGAGTTCATAGGTTTTGTTAAAACCAAAATAGTTAAAGTTTATGATCACAAGATTTCATCCACATATGCACAATATAACAAAATATCAAAGTCTATAAATTGTCATACTATTGTCTAAGCTCATGACACCGAAGCGTTAACATATACCAACAATGAATGAATGCCCTTGCAGGTGTCTAACCCGGGACACCCGTAATCTGACTCAAATGAAACTGAGTCCGCTTGACTAGTGTCAGTCCAAGACGAACAGGGACGTCAATCCCGATAGATCTATCCATAACATTCGCTCTTACAAGTAATTAACGTTTCATGATAAATCTGGCAAAAACTACCTTAGGTTAAATCGGTGACTTATACCAATATATTAATGTATAATTATACATGTGTTTACATGTTTAAAATAACAATGTTCTCAACTCTCAAAAATAGTATAGTATGTGGTCAATGTGAAACTCACCTTGTCAAGTTAATCGCCTGGGACTGATAATGGATCATGCACGTTAAATATGTGACTCGTCAACACTACAATATGACAATTCTTGAGTATTATATTCTAAATACTCAATGCATGAAAAAAATATGCAAATGGGACATAAAGGCATTGTCGTTTATGAGATAACGTTTTATGTTTCGTACGTTGATATTAAACGTTGGCCTAGGGATTAACTATACGACTATAGGCTCATAAACAAAGAATGATACTATATGCGTCGTAACTTATATTCACAAGTTCCATATCTCAGGAAAATATGGATATCTCATATAGTTAGATACTAGTCTATATAATTTAATACACCGCAGAAGTCATTCATTCGTATAATTATTAGTTTTTAATAATCACGGTTCGTTCAACATCGTTTAATTAATTGATAAAGATTATTTATTTACACTTAATACCCTAAGTTTATCCCTATTGTCACACGTGTCCCCCTAATTCTTTTAAAATAATGTATTATTCGAATGTTTAGTTTTTCAAATTTTAAATTTCTCTACGCCTTTTAATCCTAATATTTATTTAACGTTTTTAATCCGAATAGACCTTTAATTATTGTTTGTGTCAAAGAATTTATATAAAAGCCGTGTTAAATTTGTTTATACTTTTAATTTAAATGCTGCGTTATAAATCCCTGATTCATAAAAAATCGTGGTTTAATAAATTCTCTAATTTTTGAGTAAATCTATGCATTGTTAATGGGTTTACTACTCGTTGAGCCATCTGACATAAAAGAGTTTGACAACCCAATTGGGTTCGGCTGACACGACCCACGAGCTCGACAACATGCATGTTTTAATACTCCTAATGTCTAGTTTTAAAAATGGAAATTTTTATGCATTATTGCTCTTGGTATAAGCCTGAACCGACCCCATGTCTGCCACCTTCCCTTTTGTTTTTCTGCCAACAACTGTATGGTTAGTAACCACTATTGTGGTCTTCTTTTTCCTCCCCAACGCACCCTTATGCATTCATAACTAGGTTTTCTTGCTTAATCCCCGCATGGTTATATGTTACAAGAGGTAAATACAAGCCAAAATTTGGGATGTGGTGGCATTTTCCGCAGCCCTAAAGGCTGCGACAGTGGCAGCTGCATGCTGCGAAACCTACAGTTTCATCAGTGGCAGCAGCCCATTGCGTCACATTTGGGTTCAAATGTGATGGCCTTATTATGTCATACATTTACGAGGCCTGGGCACGCACCAACGAGCACGATGTGCTCGTTTTTACAGAGTCAGTGACGCACCAACAGCGAGCAATGACTCGTTGTGGTTAGTCGTGGGTTACATGGTCACGTCCATATTATAGGTCATAATAGGCTCTATAACATTTTACGCGTAATCCTTGTGTTTGCTAGTCCCTAGTGAGCCAACGTAGTGTATCATGTACGTGTATGTTTAGAGTTTTATGAACTCTCTTGGTTTGTTGCAAGTTTTCACGCAGGATCTGTTATTTACTAGCTTTCTATGCATCTATATTTTATGCATGGTAAGACTCAAGGTTTTTGCATGCGTACGTATGTACGAACCATTCATAGGTTATATGTCGTGTACTTAGCCAAGCAAGGTTGAGGGTTTCGTTTAGTTAGCCAAGACTAGACGTGCTTTGGTTTTGGTCGAATGCTAGGCTACAAGGATAATTCCATAGTTAGACTAAGAGATGACTCACCGAGGTCCAAGTTCGCCAAACGATGAGGAATGTGATGGTGGTAAGAGGTCGAACCTCCTTTGGCTTCTCCCCTTTCCAACCCGGCGTCTCTAGGCTTGTGAACCCAACGAAAACCCTAGACTCGAACCTTATTGCTTACTTCTTATTTTCAAAGTTTAGATATACTAAAAGTGTGCATGTATGGTTTCTCATTTATACATAAAATGTTTACTTGGTTCCTGAGATTATTTTCATTTGCATGTGAATTGGTACTATTTGTATGCGCTATTAGGGAATAATGATGATGATGATGTTTTCATGATACTATTTACCATAATTAACCTTTTCCTATTACTATTCTATAAAGGGAACACTATTGTGAATCAGGTGTTCTAGCTTTTGAAAAGAGTACCAGGTGATGAGACGTATCTAAGCATGTGAAGTTTGAAATGAAATAAGAAATTAGTGGGGGTAGTATGTAAGTGTGCATGATGATGTCTAGTTGTCATCTTTTGTTTTGAATTTAGTCACGGGTATTGAGTGTAGATGGTTTTGTAAAATGATACGAGTAAATGGCTTTGTTTTACAATTGTGAAATAAGTATGGTTTTTATCGCTACACGTTCTAAAATATCCTTTTAGACACAAGAGCAATAATGGTGATATTCGCGTGCTAATTAAACTTTTCATGACAAGGAGTAATGCATGACGATAATAGAATGACTTCTTGTTGAGATTAACGGTAAAAGTTGCAAACTTTACAGCACATAAATTTTACTTAAGGAAAAGAGAACCTAATTTTTACGGGGTGCCACAGTTTTATAAAAATTAAGTTGTGTTTGGCATAAGAGTTTATGAAAGCTATTGTCTCTGTTTTAAAGATTCTATAACGTAAGTTAATAAAAGTATTATTCTAGACAGGTGAGAAAACTTGTGTTTCTAATAAAGGGGTGATAATTGGGCCAGGTTAGAGTTGGTGGGTTCATGTTGACAGGTTAATGGGTAACTTGAACCTAACTTATTAACCTAACTCATTTAAAAGTCGAGTCAGCTAAGTCAACCCAACCTGTTTACACATAACCCGGACCTGACCTAGTTAACCAGTATATATATTTGACTTACACGAGTTGGATAGGTTAAACGGGTTTTGTGTTGACCCATTTAACCCATTAATTTCCAACCCGAACCAAACATGTTTAACAAACGGGCCAGATGAGTCGATCCAAACCCGACCCGAAATATATTTAGACTAACCTGTTTATTTTCGTGTCGAGTCGGGGAGTGTTCCGTAGCAGTGAAAGAAATGCCTAGAAAGGGAGTCATAAACAATTCTCGGGTTTGTTAAGAGCACAAGGTATCGTGGTGCCGGCTCGTTCGTGTCGTTGTGCAAAGTTGAAGGACGATTTATGCAATTTATTTTAAATAGGTTGTGAGGTTCCGGAAATGCCCCTACAATTTACAAAAAAGCCGTATGCTCTTTTTGGCAAGGTGTACCATTTCTTCTTCATAAACCGGCGGCCAAAACCTGAACCCAATTATTTAAACAGGTACTTGTGTTTTTCAGTTTTATAGCTCAATTAATTATAACCCTTATTGAAAACCCACAAACAAACTGCTGATCTTTTGTATGCTGATGCACATAATGTGTTTGATGAAATGACTCAATCAACATATGTTAAGAAATGTGTTACTGGAAAAGCCCTTTTTTATGATGCACATGAAGTGTTTGATGAGATGCCTCGGTGAAAATATGAGAGAAATGTGTTTTATTGCTGCCATTTCAGAACATTATGATTCCATGAAAGAGATTCATTCCGTTGTTATATAAAGCAGCTCTAGTTTACATAACAAATGTGTTGCTTTTAATTTAAGTTTAAGTCTTTGCCCAACAAGATGATGTTGTAAGCTGAAAATAACTTACTATCAATCTTTCGTTAATGGAGTAGGCATGAATTTGATATCTTGTAAGCTGTTCATATTTTGTATTATGCACATAACATGTTCCATAAAATGCCTCTGTTAAACTATTACTTAAAAAATGTGTTTTTTAGACAAACCCTTTTTTTTATATGATGATGCACATATAGTGTTTAATGTTATGCCTCTCTGGTTAGATAATGAGTATAAAATGTTAGAAAAAATATGTTTATTAAGAAGCAAACAGTCAACTTGCTCTCATTTTGAAGCATTATGATTCCTTGGAAGAGATTAATATTTATGTTCTTGTTAAGTGTCGCATATGTCGTTTTTAATTGAGTTAATTCTTTACTAAAACTTTCTTTTGTTTAGTTGTAAATGAAGTAGGCAGAACACAAATTAAGATGTCTTTGTTACGACGTTTCGTGCTAATTTGTGTGGCAAAGCAAAACCAAGAGCGGAATTAGTAATCATCCGTGAAGGGGCAAGCTGAAGTCAGCTTGAAAGTTTGATTTAGTATAACACGCCTTTAGTCCCATTGGTCCTTAATGATTTCTTCAAGATATTTTATATTTATGTTTAATTAGTTGTTGCATTTTTGACATAGTTAGTCATATAATTCTGCACCACCACCTTTTCTGAGGTTGTAAAGAATAAGAATAATGTGAGTGTTTGATATCATGTTTGCAGGTAGTACACAAAACTTGTGAAGTAGCTCAAGATGGCAATGAATTCTGCTTCTAATTGCTTTCGTGGTATGTTCTTTTAGGTTCATTTGCTTGAGTAATTTAAACTAGTTTTCCAGTAGCATGCTTGTAAGTTGTAAATGCTACACTTTTACAAGATCAATGCTTGAATATCGTACTTCTTTTGTATCTGCCGTTCTCGCTTTAAAAAGTAAAAAATATAGGGTTTACTTGTAAGAAAGCTAATTGTTCATAACCAACGATTATGCGTCTATATCAAGCTGCTCTGTTAATTCTCGAACTGTTCTCATTGCTGGCATGTAGGTGTTAATCAGTAAATCTTTGAAATAATCGAGGGTTGTCTTATTGTACATTGATTTTTATTTGTTGACAAAATCCGTCGTATTTTGCTTGCATATAGCGATAATAAATCTCTATCTGTCAAGCATAGTCTCTTTTTATTCTTTGATTTCTGCAATAAGTTTTTCGTGTTCTGCGTCTTTGTCCTATTATATGCATGAAACAAAATCAAAATAGCTGGGCGTTCACTCTTGCGGCGCCTCAGCAATGTGTCGTCAGGAATGCTAAGCTCACAGCAGGAGACTCTCCTGCAATCTGGGCTCAGGTCTGCTAATCTATTAGAGAAAGTATTGACCCGATCATTCATGAACGGGTCAATTTGGTTTATGGTTTTATCTTTAATGGGCCAAATGGGTATATTAGAATACATGGGTCCATTTGGTTTATGGTTTAATGACTTTTATCTTTAATGGGCCAAATGGGTATATTAAGATTATCAACTTGAAAGGAAAAAGGTCAGATGGGTAGAAAGTCGCCAAATGTGTAACTCTATGCATTAAACATCCAAAATTATTCTATTAAAAAAAATATAATTTTATTACTAGTAATTATGTTTTATAATCAAATTGGTACTTAAACATTTGCTTTTTGCGTTAGCCAACTTAATTGGTTTACTTCACTGTACAACATTTCTTTATTTTGTGTCTTTTACAGCAAATAAGGACTATCATACAAATGAGATCCAATCTGAAAGTGTTCGACAACTCAGGGGCAAAATGAGTTATGTGCATACAAGCTTTGAAGGGGAAATAAGGAGCCAGGTTAGGGGACACAGTAGTCGCATCAGTGAAGGAGGCCCAACCAGGCGGAAAAGTAAAGAAAGGACAGGTCGTGTATGGTGTGGTTGTTCGAGCGGCCATGCAGAAGGGTCGGTGTGACGGGAGTGAGGTGAACCAATTGGGACCAGGGTTTTTGGCCCGGTTCCACATGAGCTAAGGAAGAAAAAGCATGTCAAGATACTCAGTCTAGCTCAACATATTGCATGAGGTATGAATCCTTCTAAGCTTGTTGTTTCGCCCTCTTTCCTCCGTGTTTACTGTTCAAGACATAAGTAACATCAGAATTTAGAGGTGGCAATTTTAACCCCTTTACACCTTTGCTTGCGAATTGTTGATCTGGTCGTGTGTATCTCTAGTAGGTTTAAGTGTCTGAGAGCTAAATGATAAAAGCAGCTTAATGTAAAACAGGGCAATGGGTCAAACAGGTCGAAAGTTTCCTAAATGTAAATTAAATACATAAAATTCCTCATTCATTTAATTCAAAAACTTAGATTATTACCAAAGTAATCTAATTATTTTAATCTCGCAAGATACTATTTTAATTCTATTGAAAGTTTGGCAAAACAGTCTTTGCCAACTCGATTATTTTAACCCTTACGGCCTTACCTAAAAATGAGTCTATTTTGACCAGTTGCACGACAAGACCATTCTTCCACTTCGATTAAAACTAGATTAATAATGGCCAAAACAATTCAGTTTATGACAAACTAACAAAGAATCCCGCAAGATTCCTTGCGGATTGGTCTGCTAGAAAATCTTCAAACCATGCAAGTTTGGTTTATTTGCAGCGGATGTGGGATTCACATGGTGAAAGTTGGACGCTTTTATGGAGCAACCATGAAAGCGGCTTGACATGGAGCTCTTTTGGTGCAAAAATTTAAGCCTCACAAGGTAGCAAGGAATCTAGTGGGGTTCTTGGCAATTGTTTTTCATAAACCTGGTTTTTTTTTGTTTGACCGCTTGCCATTTTGGCTACTTTGATGACCAATTTCCCCATATACATAGAGGGATGACCCATCGAATAAGGTTTAACTGATTTGTTCTCTGTGTTTTGTGCATCTGTTTATTAGCAGGCCTTTTTGTTTCTTTTCTAGTTAGCATCATAACTGAAGGTATGGTCATTACCTTCTTTCTTTTTGTCAATTTTTTGATCTCGTATACCATGGTATTATACACCTTTTATCCAACTACTCCAAATAGATAGCATAGCTTCTTACCATGATTAGCGGTACATCTGCAAACTTGTTCTAGAAATTTTCCTTTGACATTTAACAAGTTGATAACCAGTTCTTTCACAACTATATTATTGTATGATAGATGTGTGTTAATATACAATAATATGACCAAATCATATCAAGACCACCTACCTTATGGGCCTTATTTCGGCAAAGCCCCTACGATTTTGGTTACTTTCGTAAGACTAAGATCTATAACTACACCCGTTAAGCTCAAAGGGACACACTTCTTAATTTCACAACTTTGATAACAAGAGTTCTCAAAGAAAATATACCCATATTAAACAGTTTTAGTACATTGTTCACGAAATACAAGTTAATGTGTGCTTTTACACGACCTCTGCGTTGGACGTTTTTTTGACTGCAAGATTGTTCTCCTTTCACGTTTGAGCTGCTAGCAGAGTAGCTCAAGTTTGATGCAAAATTTAAGATTTCTAGAGTTTTCTTTTGGACCTCTCAAGTAAAGATTTTGAGTTCATGATCTTATGATTCTCTGCATGGTGTTTCAAGATTCTTTCGGTTTAGAATGTCATTGCACATTTATAAGTGATAACCTTTTGGTAATGCTGTAAGGGAGATAAAGTATAATCTTTGAATGAATTGTGGTTAAGAAACTTCATGTTCGCCTGTTTGGATATCAATCTTCAGAAGGTAGCTCAGAGACTTGGATGCTATTTCATCTGAGATGTTTAGTTGTGGCTTCTATTGAATATATAAATGTGAAATCGTGTTGCAGGCGAGGTTGTTTGCAGCAACTTGGGAGATCCAGATTATAAATAAGGTTGTATGATGTTGCGTGTCCAGATTAATAAGATTTTAAATTTACACTGTCTTGTATTTAGTTGATAATCAAGCCGGAATATTCATATTTATGACACCCAGCCCTTATATTCTTCAAAAAAAATTTGTATGAATTCCCAGCCTTTCAGCTTGTATTGCTCACACTCCTAGATCACACAATTCCTCTTATTTGATGTGTGAGTACAGGTTTCACACAACATTCTTCGTTTTTGCTACAACTGTACTGATTTAATTTGTACCTGTTTTGGATGACGGTGGATTGGGTATATATGGATGGGTGAAGCCGTATACATAACAATTTAATTTGTCATCATCCATTTATTTACATTATTTATCCATCCATATCCAATGGATGAAGCGGGTAAATGGATATTCGATAGATTTATGAACAAAAACCCTTATTCGTCTAAAGTTGATTTCCGATCAAGTTGAAACATAGATTGTTAAATAAACTTATCCGAATGATATTTTGTTCTCATAGTTACATGTCTATTTTTGCACTAGGAAGATAGTTTTAACTTTGGATCACTTGAATAAAGCTTATAGCACGGTTTTATGACACAAACAAAGTTTTTAAAATAAAAAGGTAAATTAACAATTGTAGTGAACTTGCATGCATGACAGTTAATTAATCACTTTCAAGTTAAAACATTAACAAGATGTAAAATTATCATTTTGTTTCATTCCAAGAGTAATATAAATTTAAAGTCTTAAATTGTATATGTGCATATCTATAGATAAATTGTAATAGAAGATATCACTCGTGTTTTGTTTTGACCTTCCTAAACGTATTAAAAACTTTAATTTAAAAGGATACAAACATTCTGATATATCCGATACTCAAAATCTTTTATTTTCAATATTCTTCCATAATATTTTTTCCCTCTCTCAATACTCAAACTCCTTATCTTTCTTCTCTACGTGACAAATATTGGTTCTTTCTTTTTCAAAATCAAA
>BQNB010044829.1:13213-44647 GCA_026074375.1 Tanacetum coccineum | reverse complement strand
ACAGTAGGTGTTTATTCTTTCTCGTACAATTTCTTCACCTTAATCATATTTTGTATCATGTTAGATTGTTAGTATGTTTATTTTATCCAAGTTGAATGCTTTTTTTCTTTTCTTATCTATTTGATTTATCTAGTAGGAAGAGTGATAATGGAGTTCATCAATCATGCGCATGCGGCACAAGGGAACGGAGGGAATCTGGGATACATTTACATGGAATGCACCAAAAATCAATCTGTGAGTGTTCATCAACATTTACTAGATGGTTGCGGTGAATTTTGGCAAGGTGGCGAACCGGGGACTGTGGAAGCGATGCTTTGTGCAGCCTGTAAATGCCACCGCAACTTCCATAGGAAGGTAGCGGTTGGGAAACCAGTTGTGCGTATACACAAGCACAACCAGATGACAGGACCAACGTGGTTTTATCACCCAAGCCCTTCAGCATTTGTGCCAGTGAGGCCATCTACTGTTGCTAATAACCATGGTCCGGTTCCTGCTCCTTTACAGTCTGCATCAATGGAAAACGTGGGGGGAGCATCGAACCCTAGCCTCAGCAGGGACCATGGGCGGCGTCCACAAAAGCGACCTGGGAAAAACTTTACTTAAGCTCAGAAGGGCCAGATGATGTCTTTCGCCCAACAGTTAGGGCGGAGGATCCAAAAAGAAAAGGAAGTCTCCATACATCAATTTTGCTTAAAAATAGGTATCAACAAGAAGGTTTTCAGAATCTGAATGAACAATAACAAGCGCAATAAGGGTAAGAAGCTTTAACTATAACTTTTGGACTAAATGACTTTTTAAGAGTTTCTTGTTTTATTTTTGTTGAGAACTAGCAGGGTACCCGCGTGTTGCAACGGCGGATACCCTGCAATCATGATTTTTGGCGAATAATTTTTTCGATCATCATTTTCAGTTACAATAGTTTTACATATAGCTAGATTTTTATGCTGGATAACTTTATGTATGAGACTATGAGTAACATATTTCATATAATACTAGAGCGTTGCTAGTACCAAAGCGGTTGTCGTAGCGAGAAATGATAAGCAGATGTGTGTCGTTTTGTATTATGCATACAAAAATCGCGTTTTGAAGTATGTTTGATTCTTCAAAACTTTGTTTTAGATACACGTGACACTCACATTTTTCGATTCCGTTTAATACACCTTTTTTTATATTTTTCGTTTTCAAAATTTAATAATCAAAAAGGGAAAATGTAATCATAAATGTTTTTCGAGTCATTGTCATATAATGATTGTAATTATAAAAAGTGTTCTTAAACATAAGATGTTTAATGTTAATTAATTGTTGTAACAGTAATCACTACAAAATGATCAATTTCCGCGTTCATTGTATGAAAAGGCTAAGACACTGGTTTGGCTTGCGAGTTTGGCAAATGCTTAGAAAAAGGTTTTCTGGTATTATTGATTAATAGCTTGTTTGGTTTGTACCATGTATTATATTAATTGTACTTTGAAGTGATGGGGGTATTTTAATAATAGCATTAATTAGAACATTAATTATATGTGTGCATTGATGCATTAAATAGTTGTATACATAACATTAAAACTTGTATTACTTAAAAACTACATAAGTTTTGTGCATCTAAGGATTGTACTATAAGCTTTGTGATATGTGTTACTTAAAATCAAGTTACATTTAAGGATTGTACCATAAGTTTAATAAGTTGTATTACTTACATTTTTTTATGCATTAATGAAGAGAGAAGAATGTTTTTGTTTTATAAATAGTATAGATTAATAACCATATATATTATTTGACTAGATATTAATAATGCTATGATAGCTTTAAGTCGGAAGTCAAAGTCAAACATTGCCTTAATTTTAAATGATTAAATTACATGAGTTAGAAGTTGAGTTAAAAGTAGGTTGGATCGAAAACTCTTTTCTGGAGACAAAGGTGAAAGGTTCGATCCAATAATGCACATTTATATTAACCTAACAAAATTAGAATTACATGTTGTGTTACGTAAAAGTAGGTTGGATCGAAAACTCTTTTCTGGAAACAAAGGTCAAAGGTTCGATCCAATTATGCACATTTATATTAACCTAACAAAATTAGAATTACATGTTGTGTTACGTGAAAGAAGGAAATGGCAAGAAGAGGTTAAACAAAGTTTATCAATTGGTGGGTGATTGTTAGGTTGTATCAAGTATTTAGTGTTTTTTGCAGCATAAGGTAAGAACATTGAATTTAAGTTGATTATGTAAAAATCAAAGAGGAATACTGAAAATATATTAATCAGATTCAATTAACTATACAGATTACATCGACTATAAAATATAAATAAGGTCAAAATAAACTTAACCCCAAACTATACGAACGTAAACAAATGGCGTGGATTCATTCATTCATGTAGAAAAGTCTCCAAGTTTATATTTGGAAGGGTTTTTTTGTTAGTATGGAAGGTGATACATGTAATCTCAATATAATATTGATGTTCATGCAATAAATAATAGTTAAGTTACTACACTAATTTAAATAAGCATTTTGCTTATGTGTTAAACATTTCAATGTTTTGTAGGTTCAAGCTTTAAGGCGAAGGCGAAGGATAAGGGTAAAGCACTTATGGAATAGACGGTGAATAGAAGTGCATCTTCAAACTTGTTGTTAAACAAGCGATATTTTGAACAATGTTATAATACATGTTTTTGTCAGATGATGGTTGTGTTTTGACGAACCTAACATTATCAATTTGAAAAGGTTTTAAGCTAAGGAGGAAAATGATATTTTTATGAAACGGTCCGGAATAGACCCGTGAAAACCAGTAATGTTTCGAAAAGATGTTTGTTGTGGATGATAATTATCAGACAATAAGATACGTATAGGGTGTTGATAATGTTTGAAGGTGTAAATCATTCCTTGAATCATATGACTACAAATGTGCAATATATATAATACATAGATTAAGCTAACATGGGCTAGGCCTTATACACGAATGGGCCTAGGAAATATACTAACTAACACGCCCCCGCAGTTTGAGCGGGAGGAGGACGGACGCTCAAGCTGGATCTAAAATCTTCAAACAGTGCTGATGGGAGTCCTTTGGTGAATATGTCTGCATACTGAAAACGAGACGGAACATGGAGGACACGAACATGACCCGCCTTAACCAAATCACGAACAAAGTGTATATCAATCTCAATATGTTTGGTTCGTTGATGTTGAACCGGGTTAGCAGACATATAGACGACACTCACATTATCACAGTAGACCAAAGTAGCAGTAGGGAGAGGAGAGTGCAACTCACGAAGCAGATTGCGAACCCAAGCAGTCTCGGCAACAACATTAGCAACACCGCGGTATTCGGCCTCGGCACTAGAGCGAGATATGGTGGGTTGCCGTTTGGCAGATCAGGACAACAGGTGGTGTAGTCAAATTTATATACGTATTATATTATTATTCTCGTAAGAATTCTTTGCCAAAATACTTCTCAACCAAGAGAAATATAAGGTAAAAATCTCACAAGAGAAAACACAATTTGTATATTTTTATCCGGGAAGTATTTTTTCTCGGGTCGTGTCCCAACGAAATCGTGAATTGAGAATTTAAGAATAATTCGGATTCGAGTTTAGAATAGTAAAGGATTTTTGATTTGTTGATTACACTACGAAATATAATAGCATGAATTGAAAAACAATTAACTAGCACAAAATTTAAATGCACAAAACGTTAAAACGCGAGCTAAAATTGAAATTTAAAATCTAAAGCACGACTTTTACTTTTAACAAATTTATACCTAAAAAATCACAAATTTAAAATGAAAATTTTAAAAAAAAGAGAATTAAATTTTTTTATGTATTTTTGAATTTTTATGAATTTTCTAAGATTTAATGAATTATCAAAAAATAATCTTTTTCCTAAAAATTTAACATCCTAAATTTTTCTTTTATTGTCAAAATACTAGATTAAAATGAAAATTATTACAAAAGAATTTTAATTTTTCACTAATTTTTCCTATTTTTTATGATTTTTATTAGAAAGTAATTACAAAAATCCTATTTTAATATCTAGAAAAATACAAATTTAATGAAAAAATAAATAGGAAAAATGTTTTTATAAAACTTCAAAGGTGCAGAAAAATTATGGAACAAAAACCCAATTTTATTGGCTAATTGAAACCAATTTGTTTTAATTAAAACAAAACCTAATTTTTATATAACTAAAAACTAAAAATTAAAACTAATTTATTAAACATAGAAAAGATCAGGGTAAAAAGTGCAGAAATGAAACTAAAGGGCAGCGGTAACAAGGGAAATTTTTAACACTCTAATAGAAACGGGTACCTTGAAGTTTAAAAAAGTACAAAACAGACCCTGCGATTTTCAGCTTAATATTGCTTATAGAAAAAGTGCTTTTCCAGAAAAAAACTAAACTATCAAACTTAAAAGACAGCATATTGTTTAACAATTTTAATAAAGACACTTTGGACTTTTGACAAAAGAATAAGCTAGAAAATAAGCTAGTAGCTGCTGTTCACAGAAACTAAGGCTCAAAGAGAATTTTTACATTTTGGCTTGTATCTTGCTTATTATTTGATGAAAATTGAAAACAGAAGATGCTATTTGTGGCTTAAGATGTACTCTAGAAATACCTATAGAAAAATAAGCTAAGTCTTAACAAAGATTAAAAGAAAATTTAAATGAAAAAGTGATACTTCTTGCTGATGCACTTAGTACTGATGTGGTTGGCTATTTCTAAAATGCAGGCTAACCTTTCATTGGTAAATCTCATGAACAAGTCTACTAGATGCCTTTCTACCTTAGTTAACCTAGTGTGAACCTTAAATGCTTAACAAAACCTAAAATCTAAAATTACTAAACTTAAAAAATTGCCCTGGTGCAAAGTAAGAATTTTTAAGCCCTAAACTTTGTAAATCAACTCACTAACTTCTAAATCCTATGTAAAACCTTATTATTTAACTATACTCAGCTATTTAAAGCATTTTGACAGATTGCATTTGACTTTAAGAGTCAATTTAAGCTTATACCAAACACACCTTTATGAATTCTGTCAATTCTAATTTGCACTGAAAAACTAATTTTCAAACTTAAACTCCTAAAACATTTTATCTACTCTTGCTTATAATGTCCTAATAAAACTAATTAAGCTATAAAAGAGCTAGCTTATTAGGAAGAATAAGGCAGTTTCTCTACTAAGCTTATGTAACTACTAGTGACAGAAATTAAAGTATGGAATCTAAATGAGATTTTAAACTAAGACAGCTTATAACTAGCACATTAATGACCTAACTAAACTTAATGAAACAAGAATTGACATTAACAGCCATAAGAAAAAGCAATTTTTTAATAAGCTAAAAGTGCTTAATGGAAACTGAAGAAATGAAACCTGATTTTTGGAGTCTCAGGACAAGAGGCCACTCTTGTAGAGTGAATGACCTCAAACATAAACCTAGTTGGTTTCCAAAACCTCTAAACCAAAGAGCATTAAGCTCAATAAGCTGTGATTAGCTTATTACTTCTTTAAGCTGCTAAAACTTGATCACATGAACTCAAATTGCCATGATGAATGTAAAATGATGAGAATGAGTGAATGAAGCTCTAAAAACAGAATTATAACTAATTTTGAGCTTATGAAAAGGAATAAGCTCGAACGAGCTTATTAAGAGCTTGTTTGGTAAAATTTGCTTAAAATTGAAAATCAAAGCTTAAGTAAACTTGAAACTGAATTATATTGCTCAAATTCGTAAGGTACAAGCTGAATTACATTAAAATGCTTAAAAGAAAGACTGAATTTAAATTACACTAAAAATAAAACATAGTAAAAGTGGTGTGTGGTCTTCGGCTTGCTCTTTTTTCTTTTATAGCAGTCCAAACTCTTCTCTTGGCCTTGGGTTGTGTTTGTTGTGAGAGTGCAATGTCTCTCCAGCAATCCTAGCCTTCCATTATTCTTGTTACATCATCTCACCATTCATGGGGATCGGGTTTTTGTGTATTGTCAACAGGGAAGGGTTATAGGGGCAGGGTAAGTGGGGAAAGGGTATGGGTAAGCTATGAAAGTGTACTAGGGAGGTGGTTTGGCCTAGAAACCATGGGAGAGGGAGGGGTGGTTTTGGCGGTAAACGGGTGAGGTACAGTTATGGTTGGGTTTGGTTTAAACCGAAGATTGAAAAAGATGCAATACTAGCCCCTCATGTTTCTCTCTCTTTTCATTCTATTTTAAACCCAAAATCAGTTATAAAGGGGTTTGGAAAGTGACATGTTTGGCCCTTGCGTTTGTATAACAAAAGAATAAAGAGAGGTTAGGGTAATTGCAATAATGGTCCCTGCGTTTTATAACTAAAAGAATAAAAGGGTTTTGGTAAATTGCAAAACCAGCCCTTGTGTTTGTATTTTTTCATTTTTCTTTATAAAACAACTTTTAAAATTGGCAATTTAGCCCCTAAAGTTTTATAAAAAGAATTGTGGGCTTTTGTTGGGCTTGGGTTTTGTGTTGGGCTTTTGGGCTTGTATTGGGCCCAATTGAGTGTGTCTGGGCCCAATAAGGTTTAGGCTTATGTTATTGGGCTTTTTAAGGCCCAATAAGGTTCAGGTGGGTTTTGTGTGTACAATGGCTGAGATTGGCTGTAACTGGGCTAGGATTGGGCCTTCAAAGTCTTCACAGTCTTTGTCAATTGCACACAAATGGGCTGTTGAAATTGATTGAGGGCCCATTTGGTCTTCACAGTCTTCATAAATATACTATTGGGCTTTCCCGGCCCATCAGATGGGTTAAGATTGCATCCAATAGTATTCTTCAGTTCCGGCTCCGGTTTGACTGTTGATTCTTCTGGATTGACTTTGACTTTGACTTTTTTGGACTTTGGCCTTGATTTTGCACAGTCTTTTCCATTCCATGCTCAGTTTTGTCATTTTGGCTTGGTTTTCTGCCTTTTTGTTGATATCCACTTCCTGCACAATACAAATGCAAAACAAACATATATTTGGCAGTTTTTGTCTGTTTTTGGTCATTTAAGCTCGTTTTTAGAGGTAAAAGATATGTGTAATTAAGCACTTATCAGTGGCACCCGACATTTTTAAACATTTAGGCCAATCTATAGTTCTAGGTGGGGGGATTTATGTCGAAATAATCATACATGTGATTGTCTGGACCCACGCAACCCCGTTTTGACCAATATATTATTTTATTTCTATTAAAAATAAAAAAAAATGAAAAAAATAATAATATAAAAATGAGTTGAAATAAGGCCCGTAGGCTAGAACTAGGGAGATTTTAACGTGACCGAGTATTATACTCTAGCTTTTCCCTTAGATTTTGAGACTAAGCGTTTGCAAAACTTAAAATTTTTGCAAAGAACGAAAAATGATAGAGTTGAATATAAGTTAGATGCTAAGCATGGAGTAGTTGGATCTCTTTGGAGCTCAGAGAGGTTAATTATGGCTTTTTGCTCCCATCAGTTAAATAAACAAAATAAAATAATTTTCATAAAATAAAGTTGCTTTGGTTTTTGTGATTCTTAGTTTTGATCCCTTCTTAGAGATTCCTTCTGATGAAAGTAAGGTACACATCGAGGTTTTGTCAGTGTTGTGGGGAAATAGGCTACCGATTCCTGACGGCTCGCTCTCGTTGTCTATGTAGTTAAAAGACCACAGGACTTGAAATTTGGCTATAATAATAAAATGTAATAAACTAAAGCCAAAATACGACTACTGTTTCATGTCGGTTCGCTCCCGATGTGTCAGTTGTTTAAAGGGTGGAAGTAATAATAATAATAATAATAATCCAAGACTGATAAAAGTTTACTGTTTCCCGACGGTTCGCTCCCGTTGACTCAGAATTAAAAAAGGTCAAGGAAATTCCCGAGGTCGAAATAAGACTACTGTTACCTGTCGGTTCGCTCCCGATGTCTCAGTTGTTTAAAGGACCGAGAGATATATTGTTGCTATAATTATAATAATAATAATAATAAATCCAAAATTTCGACTCCGGGGTTATCTAAATAAAGCCTCCGTTTCTGGACTCGTAGATGAGTTGTTTCGGATGAAATAAAAAGGATAACCCCTAAATCATGCAAAATTAGAACCTTAATGTGGACTTTATTCTTAGCAAATCATTTCTTTAGGAAAGAATTTCAAACTAATTATGGTTTAAACCGGTATTCTTTATAACAATAAGAACATAATCAATAGAAATAAGTGATCTCATTTCACATTATATTTTCCAAATAAAATCCTTAGAGGAATTAGAAATAAGAGAGCGAAAAGTGACTGCGTTTACATAATTAGCATTTATGAGTAGTGTTAGAATCTAATTTTATATTTAGCTATGATTTTGTTTTAAGCTTGGTTTGGGGATCGTAAAAATCGAGGATGACGAACTCCCGTTCTTATAGCCTTTTAAATAATTTAAATAAAATTTAACTTAGTTTTTTGTCTATTAATGAATAAATGGTTAAAACGGAGCGCTTTCGAAACAAATGATTTTTAAACCCTCTTGATGGACCTTTTCTGTTCTTGTTTGATGTGAGGGTTATAAGTTAAGGGGGTTAAAATTATTTCTTTCTTAGCATGTATTATAAACATTGTGTGTGGGACCAGCAATGGCTTAGGGTGGGGGAATTTGATGTATGCTTAAACACACATCATTTTAGCCCCTAAAAACACTATAAACCGGACTAATAACCATAAAATATGTTAGATTATATTGCAAATATGTTTGGTATGTGTTATTATGTCTTGCATGTACAAAGGATTGAAAACAAAGCAAAAACGGTAATTTTCGGATTAGTTTCAATGATGTTTTCACGTTTTTCGAGATTCAAACGAAGTCGTAAAAATTCCTCGAACACTCCATTAGAAAGATCAAGAAATTACAAATCCATCGGTTCCTTCCTCACTATTTGAACCTTTCTTATTTGAACCAGTCAAACCTTATTTGACCCTTTTGTTAATGATAAATCTGGCCCAGTCCAATACCACCTTAAATGAATTATTATGCCCCTATATTATTGAAACTATGCGTGACGCAGGTGGTAAACATGCACCCCTTAGTTCCTCAAACTTGAGGTCTCGTGTTCGAGCCTAGGCTTGGACATGGGTGTGATATTATTACCACATGCCACGTGGCACCACTCAGATGGTGACACGCGTGGCAACCCAACCCGACCCGATCCAGACCCGACCCGACCCGACCTGGTCAACATTGACCCGTTGACCGGTCAATGGTCAACGTTGATTGTTGACCAGCCACGTTAGCTGCCACGTCAACAAGTGGGTCCCACATGCTGACGTGGCTGATGACGTGGCTGCCACGTCAGTGATGACGTGGAAAGTGGGTCCCATCTCTGACACTGGCGGCGGCTATCCAATGACAGCCTACACGTGGCAGGGTTTGACATGTCAGTGTGTAGGTGGCAGGTACAGTACGAGGTACAAGGTTTGAATCTCGAGGCAATCATTGGTGCATGTGTACGAGGTATGGAGCCAATGGGAGGCTGACACGTGGCCAAAAACGCGTCAGTACGAGGTTGGGAGTCCAAGCCAATGATTGGCAATTAATGCAGTCCTAGGTTCGGGGTACGAGCCAATCATTGGTGGGTCAGTACGAGGTTTTAGATCCGAAGTTTCTAGAAGGACAGGTGGTGGCATTCTATTGGTCTAAAAGGGAATATGGTAGCTGGCATTAACGCGTCAGAGGGCAGTTTTGCCATTAATGAAAAAAAGAGGGTTATAAGTGGCGGAAATTACCAAAATACCCCTCCTCACTTGGGCCTATTTATATCAATTCATTTTCCAGCTTTAGGGGTGTTAGAATTTAGGCATTTTTCACATAGTATTAAGTTGTGTAGGCTTATTTTTGTGTAGACTAGGCTTTTGTAAAAGCTTATTAAAATTAGCTTATTTGTACTTGACTTATTTTATGAAGATGAAGATTTTTGGAGATATCACTTGAGCTTATTTCTTATTCTAATCCTCTAGTTTTTCTTTTCTTTTCTATCTAGCTTATTTCCAAATAAGCTAATCTATTAACTTATTTTTAAGCCTTATTGCCTAGTAGCTTTTTGAGAAATAGTTTGATAATTGAATAAGCTATATCATAGCTTATTTCGATTAGATCTCTTATTTCTTTTAAAGTTTCGGTTTCAATAAGCTTTTAAATAAGTTTTGTTTTAGCTTATTTCGTGTAAGCTTATTTTGGCTTATTGCTTTAATAGCTTATTATCCTAGATCGAATAAGCTTATCTTTAGCTTATTCGGTTTGACTTAAGCTTATATAAGGTTCGAATAAGCTTGGCTTATTTTCGAATCCTTCCGTCCTTTTCTAGTTTTTGAATAAGCTTATTCGATTTGCTTATTTTGAGCCTTTTGGTTTATTATTTTAGGTCAAATCCTTAAATATACCCGTCTCCTGTTCACTTTTGGAGTAGAACATCTAGGTTTCAGGTAGATTTAGATCGAAAGTTTTCTTCTTTAAATAGCTTATTGATATATTATTGTTTGTCTTAACTTTGCTTGTGTCTTATTGTTATGGAACTTATTCTACTCTTTGGCGTGGAGCTTAAGGGTTGTATAAACTAGTTTAATTACTAAGTTTAGAGCTTTACTAGATTTTACAAGCTTATTAGATTATAAAGTTTATAATTTTATCATCTAATTAGTTGAATAAAGTCTAAATAAAGAAGTAAACTTGGAGATTTATTTAGTTTATATAATCGGGTGGTTATTTCGTCTTTGTAGCTTAGTTCGGGTTCTACTTTCCTTCATTTCTCTTTACTTAGTAGATTTAGTTTAATTAGTTTAAAGTGGTTATGATTGTTGATTTAGTTGTAGCTATGATTAGTGAGTAATTTTATATATGCTTGTTAAGTGAGTAGTGATTTGTGAATTAAGTGTAGATTAAAAAGGGATTTGTTGATTAATAACTTACGGATTATTAAGATTTCTTATTTGGTCATTGTAACCTCTGCCCTTTTTGTGTTCTGAATATTTCATTAATAGTCCTTTGACTATTTGACTTTTGTCAGTTTATTCAGATTTTGTACCGTGTTGACGGTGGTGATTTTATGAGATATGTGATGATTTGAGGTTTATTGTGATTAATAATCCTTTTTGAAAGGTATTATTGTGTTATGTGTATTCTGGGTGGTTTGACCCGTGAATTTTGAGAAATGCCGAAAAACGAGTCCGACACGTCCGTTAATGTCCAAATCGAATTTTGAAGGGTTTAAAGTGTAAATATGGCAAGTAAATACTCAACAACATAAATGTAAATTTTAAATTCAATTCTCGCCGTGGATTCGACATCCGGAAAATTAATTATTACTTTTTCTAAAGTAATTCTTACATCTAACGGGAAATACTTTAATATTACTTCGACACGTTCTCACGAACGCTATCAAGTTTTTGGCGCCGCTGCCGGAGAGAGTTGTATGATTTTTACGTTCTGTTTCGAGTTAGTGCCTTGAAGATCCTTTTTTTGAAAGTTTATATTTGTAATTATAAAATAAAAAATATATATAAAAATATATAATAAAAAATAATAAAAAAAATTAAAAAATAATAAAATAATAAAAAAACAATAAAATAATAAAAATCCAAAAGTATTTTCTATTTCTATTTTATTCTTCCATTTCTTTTATATATATATATATATATATATATATATATATATATATATTAAAAAATACCAAAAATATTTTATTTATAACTTTATTTCTCTTTTATTATCTTTATAAAAAAATCCAAAAATATTTTCTATCTTATTTCTTTTTAAGTGCATGAGCACACGTTCTTCTACGACTAAACTCGTTGCTCCTTTTTCTAATCCCGAGAGCGTTATACGTAATCGTCGAAGAAATCGTAGTGAACCGTCACTTTTATTAGATTTAAAAGAAATTAATATGGATCTTAATATCAATCAGGGACCGCCTCCTGCGGGTCCTATTCCTCAAAATCCGGCTCCCGATCTCCGAACGATGGAGGAGTTGTGTCAGCCGACTATGCTTGGTCGGGGTGGTCCGATCGCCCCTATGACCATGCAAATAAGCATATTGACAAATTCTTGACCGTCACTCAAAATATGAAGTAAAATGGAGTCCCGCATGACGTCATGCGCTTATGTCTCTTTCCTTATTCTTTAACGCATCATGCTACCGCTTGGTTTGACCGTCTACCAAAGAATTCTATTTGTAGCTGAGAGGAGATGGTTTCTAAATTTCTATCTAAATACTTCCCTCCCTCGATGGTAACGAAATTAAGGAATGATATCAGTAACTTCCGACAGCTTCCTGATTAATCTTTATTCGAAGCTTGGGAACGTTACAAGTTGTCGATTGACCGGTGTCTGATACATAATATTTACCGTCACTCCATAGTGATACATTCTTAACGGGATAATTTGAGACGCATGGATACATTCAATGCCGGGTTGGAGGCACCTTTATGAAAAGGTGACCCGAAGAGTGTTATGATCTAATCGAAAATATGATTGCCCCATTAAATGACTGGGATACCTCAGCTCAAAGGGGCGAGTCATCTAGATCGATCACTTCTTCATCTCCCGAGATTGCAGCTCTTACTTAGCAAATTGCAGAAATGAACAAAAATTTTCTAAGAATGTGCCAATCTAATCAGAAAGTTAATGTTGTTAATCAAAATTGCGAGACTTGTGGTGGCCCACATCATTATTCCGAGTGTCAAGCCGCCGGTGGCTTCACTCAAGGGGACGTATATGCTGCTACGGGAAACTACAATATGGGGGTACTCTTACCAACTCAAGGAAACTGTAATCTCTTA
Organism: Tanacetum coccineum; assembly: GCA_026074375.1. Taxonomy (NCBI): domain Eukaryota; kingdom Viridiplantae; phylum Streptophyta; class Magnoliopsida; order Asterales; family Asteraceae; genus Tanacetum; species Tanacetum coccineum. Next base: position 31,877 of record BQNB010044829.1, on the reverse strand, counting down.
AGCTATCGTTCCAACAATTATCTTGGACCACCCGGTTTCAATCAAGCAAATACTTCCAATCAAAATAATCAAAACTATAAGAACAGAAATAACCAGAATTAGAATTAGAATTGATTTAATCAAGGTTATCAAAATCAAAGGTTTAATCAAAATAACAGAGGTCAAAATTTTAACCAAGGGAATTATTCTAATCAAAATCAAAGATTTAATCAAAACCAAGTTTAAAATTTTAATCAAGCTCAGATAAATGCTCCATCTTCTGATGAGTTATTAAGACAACATATAATTGCTTCTGATGCTAAGTTTCAATTATTAGCTAATCAAATGACAAAAAAGGAAAAAGCTTTTAATGAAAGACCTCAGGGTAGGCTTCCTAGCAACACCATTTCTAATAAGGAGAATCTTCTAGGATTGGCTAATACTCCTCTTAATGAGAATTGCTTAGCGGTCCTCCTTAAAAAGTTACCCGAAAAACTTAGAGACCCTGGGAAATTTCTCATTCCTTGTGATTTTAATGAGCTTGAGGAATGCATGGCCCTAGCCGATCTAGGTGCCAACATAAACTTAATGCCTTTATCTGTGTAGAAAAAGTTAATGTTACCTGAACTTGTACCCACTCGTATGACCTTAGAGTTAGCTAACCTGGCTGGTATAGTTGAGGATGTTGTAGGTCTCAGCCCTAGATAGATCTTTTAAGCCTGTGAAGGATATAGAGTACTAATGTAATCAAAAGTAACTCTGTGAGAGACTCTAACAAAACAATCTACTATTCACGCAGAAAATAAACAATAGTGCTAAAGAAGAATTACTAAAAACAATACTTTGATCCTCTATGGATCTTTTCTATTAATCGTAAAACTGTTTCTTGATTGTTCAAATCTATATTTAAAACTACCGTGTGGTTTCATTTATAGATATGAAACCCTAAACTAATTCTCCTAGAATTACATTTGCATGGAGTCTATCTATTACTCTAATGTCTATCCTACTAGAACTATCTCAGAGTCAATACGTTACTCTAACAGGATAATATCTAACCGCTGGAAATTATATACCTGCCAGTAGGAACTTTAATACTAACAGTAGCAATTACTCTACCAGTAGGAACTACATACTACCAGTCGGAATAATATAATAAAAAAATATACCTAACAATCCTCCCCTAAACTAGAATTTGACATAGTTAACTTCCAGTTTCCTAGATAGATCTTCAGTCTTTAAAGCTTTGAGGATTGAACAACAACTAAACATCAAGCAGCCAATGATTGACCTTGAAAACATCTTTATAATCTTAATCTTTAAGCAGCAACCAACTTTGACACTCAGCAAACAATCATCAATTCAGTGTTTCATACGATTCTCATCACATTCCCATGGTGTTTTAACTCCAGGGAGTGGTGTAATCATAGAAAATTAAATGGATTTGATGAAGCCTTACCAATTAGCCATTAAATCTTGGGTAGCATCTATTGGGTCCTAGAAAAAGGAATGCCATGGAAGATTGGAACCATTTTCAACCACTCCAAACTTGAATCATAGTGGGTTGAGTACTATATGACTTTGGACAAGTCATCACAGCCATAAACGGATTTGGATAGCCTTTACCACATAGTTGTTTGCTTGTGGGCTAGACAATCCTTGGGACCCAGAAAGGGTTACTCCCATGGTGGATTGCAAAACCATCTCTCTTATTGGTACATGAAACAATTGTCAGTGAGGAGACCCTATGATTTTAAGCAAACCATTTAAGCTATATCCAATTCATTATGGTACAAGACCATGGAAGTGAGACAAAACTCAATTAATTCTAGCCCGAAGGCCCTGGCAATTGAGCCATTGTTCAATTATTTCTAGCCTTAAAGGCATGGGAATTGATACCCATAATGATGTTGCACCTCAAAAGAGAAAAACTTGAAATCCAAGTGCCATAACACCATTTTGCCTAAAATTTTATACAATATGAAAACAAATTTGAGACCAAAAAAGGATTTATGCTCAGTTTGCATATTAGAACATGGTGGATGCATCCAAAATCCTCAAAAACCATCCCAATAGACCTTGCAACAATCACATAACTATTACATACCAAAAGAAACAGAGTATATACAAGACAGTAACATTGTACCAGACTTATGCAGAGGGAACACAAGAAGCCAGCTGATTCTTGATGAATTGAATCAGTTGCACAGCATATGTCATGTCATTCCCTATACCATCTATCTCCACTTCCAACTTATGCTTCAGCATCTTCTTCATGAGTGAAGCAGAGAGAGGATATGGTGTATCTGCAAAACTTGTATAAGATGTGCAGTAAATGTTTCATACACATGATCTCCTCAGAAAATGGAAACAATTTCCAGCTGTGGATAACCCACTCCTGTTGATCATTCCAAACTTTAACACTTGAACCACCAGTAGTAGATTCAAACAAAACATGAAGATCTCCCTACAAAATCATTCCTGTACCAGCTAAAGGGTTGACTTCATAATGCTTAACAACTAATCCATATAACTTAGACAGATCCTTGGTCTATCAATCAGTGCAGGAATCTCTCTAAGATGAGTAAAGTATTTGGAAGATTTATCAGTGAAGTATAAAGCATTTACATCACCCAAGCCAGTAGGAATAACTTCCCATGCAGCAAATGCATGCCAAAAAAGAGGGTTGGTATCATCATCAGAATCATCAGAGTCATCATCAGATAGCACTTTAATGAAGGATGTATCAGGAGCATTCAAATCCACTTCAGAAGATGGCATCTTCCTTGTTGCTAGAGACTTCCTCCTGGTGCTTATTTCTTGATATCAGTAGCAGTTGATTGATTTTGTCCTTAGGTATCCAGATGACTTGAAACAGGTGTAGCAAACGTAAGGTGTAGGAGCAAACAGTGGTTGTTTTTGATGTATTAAGGTTATAACATAGTGTGTGATGAAGCCTTGGGGTGGGAGTGTGGAGGTGTAGCAGGTGGAAGTATCAACAAAAGGTGATTGGTGGAATCAGGGTAAACACAACATATGATGGTCTTGAAGCAGCAGGAACAGAAGTCTTTTAAGGTTCAGTGGATTTAGACTTCTTTGAATCAGGTTGTTCTAAATCTGCTCCTTGTCGTTTAAGAGACCTCCTTAGGTGTTGTGATTGCAGATTAGCAAGAGCATGTCTGATCTTGTCAAACTCATCTTTGAGTTGATCATCAGAAAAGGACCTCACATGTTTCAATGTTCAGGCCTGTTGTGTTTGATGGTGGAGCTTTGGTTTTGTAAAGGTTCTCATATAATCTCTCTGTTGTGCATAAGTCATTGGATTATTTCTCTTATCTTGGAACCTTTGAGCAGCAAACTTTCTTCTCCTTTAGCAATCTTAGCTTACCATCCTTACTGACAGAAGTTGTCTCATTTACATCCAAGACCAATGTAGATCTGCAGTAAGTCTTTATTTGCATGTACTTCGTCCATGTTGTCTGACATTCAGCATTCATTATAAATACTTGGCAGTAGTGATCACATCCTCTTGCTTTTCTTCTTCATTTCTTTGTAACTTAGCTAATTCAGTTGTTCTCTTCATAAGTTTCCTTGCCAGCCTCTACTCCACCTGTCCTCCTCCATCTGTCTAAATGACCTTTCTTTATTGGGGATCTTCCTCCCACCATGGAGATTTACCTGTTAGAGGATCAGCAGAGAATTCAGTACAAGTAGGAACATCGTGTTGAATGGAGGAACTAGGAGGAATTCCAGTTTACTTGAGTGGGCATCAGGCAGGAACAGAAAGAAGTTCGCAGAAATGGCAGTTGCCTTTAGCTTGCTTGATCAAAGAATCACTCTTGTTCCTCATTTCCATGGTTGTCAGATTCACTTAAAATCACATTCTTTTCCCATTGCTTTGGTTTTGACTTCCAAAAACTTCATCTCTTCTTTTCCAGCTTCCCATCATATCCATTAAACAAGTTGCTTGTGAGCTTGAAGCTCAGATTCCAAACTTTCAATTTTCTTCCCCTGTTCAGACACTAAAGTATACAAAGCTGTTAGAGTATGAGGGTCCGCAGCACCTCCTGAGGTTGTACCTTCAGGTGGAGCTGCAGTGGACCTAGAAGGAGAAGCAAAGAAAGATCCTCCCAAGGGATCATCATCATTGTCCTTTGAAGAAGACTCAACATGAGGGTCAGAAGATGGACCCTGCTGATTCACTTGAGCACTAGGAGAAGTTGGTATTGGTCTGGGTGGTTTTGAAACTGGCTCATTCAGTTGAGCAGCTGGAGTAGTGGGTGTTGGTCTTGGGGATGGTGATCCATGATCATGAGGAGAAGCAGGTTGGTGCACAGGTTCTGTAACAGTTTCATGGTCAGTCTGAGTGTTGGGTGGTGCTGCCTCCCCTGATGTTCCAGCTGCAATGGCAGCTTGAGGAGGAGGAAGCATTGCAGCTCCAATGGGCATATGGTCTCCATGAATATTTCACGTCTCAATTTGCAAACTTATTGTTGGTCAGTCGAAAGCATGGTATGGTTGGGTATTCTTAGTTTCTATGTCCGTATCAGTTTGTTGAAACCTAGGATACATTAAAAATTTCTTAGAATTATTAATGTTATTCACCATTCCCAGTAGAGATAAGGCTGAGACCAATTGTACTTCTTTCCCTCACACAATAAAGATTAAGCAATAGCTTAAAGGTGTTCCCAAAACTTATCCCAAACTCCCTGACTTAGTACTAAGATAAAACCCCCCAATGTAAGAGAGTATGATCAGACTTCCATGAGGTGAGAATTTGTTCTTAATGAAATGTCAACTTTCCATTAGTGGGGTAACCTAGATTATCCCATGCCTAGAAGATGTCAGGTTATAGGCATATCCACATTCACCCCCTTTATCACTGTAACTGCATTAACTCCTCATTAGAGGATTCAGTGATTGTGTAGGGTTCATCAATAGTGGCCCACAAATCAAAAGCTGGTGGACCTAAAATCAGATGATCGGAGTGAGGCCATAGACCAGAATTGGGTTATTAGGGAATCATAGATGAGTGGGTCAGTTACAATAGCATACCTAATGTGGGAATCAAGTAAAAAATCAATAACCTGATGATAATCGGTACTCCCTTTGGGTTTCTCCAAAAATCCAATCCTGTTGTGCTCATCGCGATATTTTAGGGCAGCCATTGATTCGACGGTAGCTTGAATAGGGTTGTGTGTTAATGCTGGTGTTAGAATGCAAGAGAGTTGCTACTGGTGGGTAGTAGGAATCACAATTTCGAAGGGTGAGTGGAATGAATAAAGAGGGCTGTAAAAATTAGGGTTTGATCTCAAAGGTAATTGTAAAAATGAGGGCAAACAGTGATTAACCCTTTAAATAGATAACCCTTTGATCAATTAAATGCCACTTAACTCAGCTTTATATTGAAATATACTTAAAACTCAATTTAGTTACTCGATTAAAGAAAAGTCAACCCTAACGAAAAATGAACAAGACCAGCAGGAACAACTCTACCAGCAGAAACCAAAAAGACAACCAGTAGAAATTGTTCAGCCAGTAGAAACCAGTAGTACCACTAGTAGAAACTCTTGCAACACCAGAAATGACACAAATCCAACCAGAAGGAATTGTTCTCATCAAAATAAAGCCACACACACTCCATGCTATGCACACATCATGAATCATTTCACTACAAAAGATTAGACCGAAACCACACAATACCCATATACGATGGGACAATAAAAGATTTAACTACAGAATTGAAACTGCTGGTCTTAAATATCTGTAGTAAAGAAAAATTAACGATTTAAAATAAAAGCACATATCAGTCCTCCCTGAATTCCAAATCTCCCCTTAAACAGAGGATTTATGGATTTAGCATCCCAATATGAACCACTAAATAATTAAATCTGGGTCCATCAAATGCTTTGGAGGGCAATAAATCAGCAGTTTATCATCTGTGTGTATTTTTTAGCACTGTATAAGATTTTTCTCATTTGCATCCCTAATAAAATGGTGCCTAATCTCTATATGCTTTGTTCTTTGGTGAAAACTGGATTTTTAACAATGCATATGGTTACTCTGATTATAAATAAAGATTTTAGTGTTCCATAAATTAAACCATATCTATAATTGATTTTGAATCCAAAGTACCTGAACTACATAAAGTGAGCAAGCATGCACATATTCTGCTTCAGTGGAAGAAGTTGCCACTACTGTTTGCTTTTTGCACTGCCATGATATCAATCTTCTACCCAGGAAATTGGCATTCCACAGTTGAGGAAATTCTACTATCACCATTACGAACTCGATAATTAAGTATCAATGTAAGCTTTCCAAAACACAAAGGGAGAGTCTCTTTGGTACATAGACCAAGGTTTTGGTGGCCTTTTGAGATACTTAAGATCTCTTTACTGCATTCAAAGTGGAAGTCAAAAGGTGTGACATGGTGTCTAGAACAAGCATCACTGCAAACATAATATCTGGCCCTTGAAGCTGTTCACAATACATTTGTGAAACCTATCAGAGATCTGTTTTAGATGAACATTAACAGCATCATTAGGTTCATCCTTGGATTTAGGCTTAGCAGCTTCATAGGGTGTTGTTGCAAGGTCTCACACTTTCCATATCAAATCTCCTAAGCATGTCCTGGACCACTTGTCTTGGCTGATAAAAATAATCAAGCTGATGCTTGACTGTAGACCTAAGAAGAATGTCATACTCTCCAATGGGCACTCTTCTCAATTCACATTTCATCAGACTCAAACTCAGTACTACCAGGACCTTGTTTGTAGACCCAATTATAAGTCACACAATAGACGGACAGTATGATATCCCTGGAATTCTTCTTAATGAAGAGAGTTTTGTCTATAGTACCTCTTCTGTAATTATGCTTTAACAGAAAAGTAGACAATCTTGCATACCAGGCCCTTGGTGCTTGATGAAGACCATACAAGGCTTTCACAACTCTGTACACATGTTTAGGGTAGAAAGGATCTTCAAACCCTTTTGGTTGAGTAACATAGACTTCTTCATCAATTTCCCCATAGAGAAAGGCACTCTTGACATCCATTTGATATACATAAAACCCATGTTGAGGAAATGCTAAGAATAATCTAGTAGCTTCAATTTGAGCATGGAGACAAACACTCTCATCATAGTCAATTGCCCTCCTCTTGCTATGCCTGGACGCACACCATACCTTGCTTTATTCCTAGCTCACGTTTACTCTGGCATCTCTTTATTTTTAAGAATCTTATTTGTTTATGGCAGTTTTCCTTCTGGCAAAGCACAAGTTTACACACATCCTGATTAAACAAATAGTTGCATCTCCTCTGCATAGCTTTTCTACCCAATAGATATTAAGTGCTGAGCAAACATGTGGTTCAAAGTTGGGATAGAAAAAAGCAAAAAGACATTGGGAGATAGTCGTGTGTGATTGTTCTTGTATGATCATGAACATAGCCGGCAATAGCACTTCTCTCAAACTTGGATTTCTTCAAAGTGCCCCTTGTCAGAATGGTGAAGTAATATCCCCAATAATCTGTGATATAGGATGAACAGTATGCACCCTTCTTGTGGGAACATGATCAACAGCTATGGTAGGTGCTAAATTTGTGACTGAACCACCAAAGTCAGAATATATGTAGATTCAGAGAAACTGCCCAGTAGTAGGATGATGGTGATTGCCCTCCATATCTGCAAGATGATGATATGTGTTTAAGCAAGGTCGTAGGTGAGGAAAATCTTATAGAATATTTCATTGAGCCAATGAGTTACCAGGAGAAGTGAGTGTATCAGCAGAACAGGTGAAACAACAGAAGAAGATGGAGTTGATAGGATCAGCAAAATCTCCAGCAAGCCTGATTTAATACTAACAGCAGGAATGCTAGTTAGCTGGAAACTTCATATCAGCAGGAACCGGATTAGCTATTTTCAAGTATCCTTTGCTGCCGAATTGGCTTCATATGCTGTCCTTAAAGTCTAGCAAGTTCCTTTGCATAGTTGAGTACTCTCCACTGTGGCAGAAGCATGTATGACTTGGGACCTAAAAAAATGGTTAGAAGGAAATGATGGAACAACAATCAACTTGTTCATCACACTCTGAATCTGTGTCATCGTGTGACCTCGCATGAGAGTTTGTATCTTGAGTACCATGCGGTTTGATTAGATTGAAACGTGTATACCTAAAGAATCAGTTCAATTAGTCAAGGGTCAAAGTACCACTCATGACACAGACACTGAACATTAGGTTTATCTTCAATATATCTCATGCTTCGTGTTTCTTCTATCTTTTGTTGGGATAATCTTGTATACTCTATAAGCTTTTATATGGCATAGTAACCACAAGAAAACCTCATCAGGCTGTCCCTCAAATTTTCCCAGTCGTATCACTGTGTTAAGTATGGTCACATGACAGCAAAAGGTGTAAGGCTGACATGATGTTGGAACTTTCCAGATAAAGTTAATAGGTGTTTTATTATGGGGGCTAGTACACTAAAGCCCTGTTTAGAAATAACAAGCGGTACTAACTGTTCTGTCAAAAAACATGGTGTAATTAGAGTCTGCTCAAGCATAGTTCTTGCTGCCTCTATAGGGTTCTATTCTTTCTTTCAGCAACCCCATTTTGTTGTGGGGGTTTGGCATACACCTATAATCCCTTTTATATTCCCTTGGTCCACAAAGTGCAATTAAGTTAGAATTTTTAAACTTGTCCTTGTCACACCTTATAGCCTTCACCTTTTAGTTAAAAAGGTTTTGGTTTTCACAAAAGTAATGGAAATCACTAAGGATATAAAAAGTTCTCAACCTTAGTCCCCAAAATAACCAGCTAAAACTGCTATAGTCATCTGTAACCACAAGGAATTAGTGCTTGTGATCAAAAGCTTTCTGATGGAAGTAGGACCAAAAAGGTCCATATGAAGTAACTGGAGAGGCTCAGAAATGGTGCTGACTGCAGTGATGGCCTTGTAAGAGGCCTTGTGTTGCTTTCCTTTGTTGCAGGCAACACAGTTGTGTTCATTTGTGAAGAGTTTGGAAGGAAGCCCATTGCTATCCTTGTTTTTCCAAGCTTGTTCATCTTTTTGAAGTTCACATGAGCCAGCCTTCTATGCATCTTGTAGGATCTCATCTAAGGATGCTTTTCGCCAACAAAACTCTTGATTTCTCCTTTCTGAATGGAATGTCAGTCAATTTGTAGCAGTAGAGATTGGTCTCCTGGGAACTCTGAGAAACAACCTGGACTTGAGTCAGGTATTGGAACTTTGGAGAGTACTAGGCCTCTCTTTGTCTATAAATAAGGACTTTTGTTCTTGGTTATCAAGATTTGTGACACAGAGAACAAATTAAAATTCTGTAAGCTCTTCCACATAATAACATTCTCAAAATTAAATGTTGGAAGGTCCTAATGGTGCCTTTTCAGTGATTTTCATTTCCACCTCCAAAAGTGACAATCCCTCCTTTAATCTTCACCAAAGTCAACCAATTTCTCCTTATTACCTGCTTGCGTCTGGACAAAGCACTATCAAAATACCTAAATCTTTTTTTTATATGAGGATTGTCCTACACATATGCAAAAGAAAGATAACAAATAGTTTACATGGGAGACCAAGTCAGAATGACTTGGGCTGCCTAGTGGATCAATTAAGAGGAAAACCCTGTAGATTGTTGAGATCCACTTTGTTCTTGGGATCCCCAATGCATATATGGCCTGTTTACTTTCCAAGAACAACCTGCTGAGGGGGGGTCCTTTTTTAAAAAAAAAAAACAAAACATGGGGGGGGCAAAAAAAAGGGAGGGGTTCCCATCTTCCCATCCATATTCTCATTTGGTTATATGAAGCCAGCCTACTAAAAACTGTTGAAAATAATGGCTTTTTGGTCTGGTCATAGGTCTAGCAGCAGGATTATGCCAACCAGCAGGAAATGGCCTATCAGCAGGAACAGATGTTGGTCTATTCCTACTACCAGCAGGAACATAGGCTGGTCTAGGAACAAATGAGGGAATGTTTTCTACATTTTTCCACTAGGTGCTATTAATTCAATCTCAACTGAATTCTCATAAAAAATCAACAATCTCGACATTCAATGAGATTTACTACCATAAACAAACATTTCTTAAAACAAAAGACTTGTTTTTTACACAGACTAATATTGTTGACCCATTCTATTAATATATTCAAGGAGTTTTACATTCTCCTTAAAAGAATAAACTAGGACTTTGAGGGTCATTTGCATGTCCTTTGGTTCATCATGTTTGTGTAAAGTCTTCAAATCTATGATGTAGAGGCTGAGGCGAATGTTCTTTAGTATTGAGGCTGAGGGACTGACACTTGAAACACATGATGCAAAGCCAGTGGTCTCTGAGAGGGTGGGGGGGATCTGAGGACTTGTCACTGTTATCACAAGAGACAAAGTCATTAGATTCAAGAGTTTGTTTCAACTCAATTATTAGCTTTGTAACCTATGGTAAAACTGTGTATTCATCAATTCAGGCTTGTTGGAAGGAGGCATGAATGTTCCTGTTATAGGGGGAGGAACAACATGCATTCCAACAGGTTTGACAAACCAGTCATAGAGAGGTTTCTCTTTAGCATCCTTAAGACATGAGTCAAAGATACTAGGTGCAGAGAGATCAAACACCTCATCTGATCCAAAAGTGTCTCCATATCCTAAACCAAATTTTGATCTAGAGGACATGGAACTATTGATCAGTTTGACTAGGTTTTTGGAAGATTCCTTCCATTTGTCAAATCTTGCATTAGACTCCTCAAGTTTGACCTGATTATTCATTTTATCAATTTTAGCCTGTTCATTCAATTTTTCAGTATATTTTAGCATGTTGGTGGTGTTGCCTAGGTCTGCAGTCAAGATTCTAATTTTCTCTTCTAAAGCTAACTGATTATTTTGGTACCAAGACTTCTGTTGTTCTAAGTTTTGAAGTGAACTTTTGTATGCTTGTACTTGGATAAAACACTCTTTATATTGCACTTCTAGATTATCAAAATCCTTTTAAGTTATGTACTAATATATAATTAAACCAAAAGGACAAGTTTGTACCTGAGGGGATAACACCATAAGTGCAAATTGAGTTCAGCATCAGATCATCAATAAAAACGTAACAAGAAACACCATCAGCCCAACCCAGCTAAGCACAGAAACACCATCAGAACCTTTACCAGGCAGCAAACAACACACCATCAGCAAACAATACCATCGTACTAACTCCATCCTGCAGCATCAACATCTGGAATAAGCGCATCATCCCCATATACTGTAACATCCCATATGACTTTCAGAAGTACCTTTCTCTATATCTTCACTTTCGTGGTCTGACCAATTGAGCATTGAATCAACTGACACCAAAGCCTTTGGTTCTTCTGATTTATCCAGTTCTTTGATCTTAAATGTAGAATACCTTGTCTTTGAATCCACCTTCTTCCCTGTACATTCTCTTGCAAAATGTCCCAACTCTGATATCATAGATAGGCACTTGACATTCTTTTTATCAACCTGGCGCTCTTTGTTATTAAACTTAAATTTTCTACCAGCCTCTTTCAAATCTATTGATTCGAACAGAAAGCATTGCCATCTGCCATTTGATGTCAAGTTCTTCCAAATCCAACTTGCCAATTTGGTCAAAGTCTTCATAAGTGATCTGTTGTTGTGGATCACTTTCAGCAACAAAAGAGTGAAGAACATTTTCAAGAACATTGCCTGAAGCATCAGCAGAGGAAGAAGTAGTGGTATAGCTAACACGAGTGTTGACATTGAATCAGCTGGTGACCCACTTGGAAATTATGCTAGCAGCCACTAATGAAAGCTGAGTGTGTAGGAGCGCTGGAACTCTTGGAATCTAGCTAGAACCCCCTCACATCAATCTCATGTGCCTAGCTTGTTTATAAAATCATCAAAGCTTAAGAAATCAAGACCACCCTTTGTTTTAAGGGTGATTGCCACCTGTGACCAAGAAGGTGGTAGAGCTCTAAGGAACTTCATGTTGCAGTCTTCATTATCTGGTCTTGCTTGCATTTGATTAAGTTGACTCAGCACCTTCTGAAACCTATCATATCCCTTGTGCAAACCCTCGGATTTAGATATCTTAAAGTTGCAAACTCTGCCTTGAGCATTGGACTTCTTCATTTTCTTTGACTCTTCTATTTCCCTCCAAATCTGCTTTTACTGCAAACACCAGTTATCATTAGCATCATCAGATGAGAAAGTCCATCCATGTGATCCTCTGGAAAGAGGGAGTGAAGTAGAATAGTTCTAGCTTTTGTCTTCTCGTTGGGCAGCAATTTTGTTCTTCTATAGTGAAGGAGGAAGAATCCATTTATGATGCCTCTAGATCTCTGCCAGTCCATTTTTGTTGTTTCATGAAGATCAAATGTTCCACATAATTGTGAATCACTGTTCATTATCCAATATTCTATCTCATTGCCCACGTTTCATACTCGTCCTTCTTCAAATAGGAAATTTGGCATTACTGCTGGAAACAGTAGTTGAATTATATTGCTAGAATTGAGGCTGATTATTTTGAGAGGGTTGTGCAGAGTGGGAAGTTTGTGACTCAAATACAGGTTCAGTTGTTGCCACAGAAAATACTGGTTCGAATGTTGTTGGGATGGAGAATGAAGATTCGGATGGTGATGGTACAGTAAACGGTGGTGTGGGTATGGTGAAGTCATTCTGTAAAGGTATAGAAGCAAGAACGTAAATATTCCTTCAAAGTGGGGACTCTCTACAGGCTCTGATCCCACTTGTTGTTCAGCCCTAGATAGATCTTTTAAGCCTGTGAAGGATATAGAGTACTAATGTAATCAAAAGTAACTCTGTGAGAGCTCTAACAAAACAATTATTGTCCAGCGGAAAAATAAAACATTATGTGCTAAAGAAGAATTACTAAAAACAATACTTTGATCCTCTATGGATCTTTTCTATTAATCGTAAAACTGTTTCTTGATTGTTCAATCTACGTTCAACCTAAAACCGTGTGGTTTCATTTATAGATATGAAACCCTAAACTAATTCTCCTAGAATTACGTTTACATGAGTCTATCTATTACTTCTCATGTCTATCCATACTAGAACTTATCCCAGAGTCACTACGTTACTCTACCAGGACTAATAATATAAATTGCTGGAAACTATTACATGCCAGTGGAACTTATAATCTAACAGTTGCAATTGCTCTACCAGTAGGAACTAATAACTACCAGTAGGCAACTACATACCTACCAGTTGGAACTAAATAAATACAAATATACTAACAGTTCGTCTTTGTACAAGTGGGTAAGTTCAAGTTTCTGGCTGACTTTGTTGTCGTTGACTATGACGTCGATCCTCATGTTCCCCTTATCTTAGGGAGACCATTCTTGAGGACGGTCTATGCTCTAGTCGATGTATACGGAGAAGAGTTAACTCTTAGAGTCGGTGATGAAAATTTGATCTTCAATGTTGAGAGCACTTATCCTCATAAGCATGGAGATGAGTCGATCAATCAGATTGATATCATTGACACTACATGTAAGGATCATTTTCACGAAGTGTTAAATGTTCAAAAATCAATTCATCCTTTGAGTGGCAGTCCCACTCCTTCTTTTGATCATGTGGTCGCGTCTCTCTCCCCTTCTCTTACTCCCTTAGGGGATAGTGACTTTCTTTTGGAAGAGATCGGCGCCCTTCTTTCTCTAGATGATTCGATACCTCTTGAGATAGATGATAGAATACTTGATCCGGAAGGATATATCCTTCTTCTTGAAAAATTATTAAATAATGATTCTACAAAAGATCTCCCTCCTAAAGAGCTAAAAAATGATGAAATTAAAATGACTAAATCTTCAATTGAAGAACCACCTAATCTTGAACTCAAGGACTTACCTCCTGATCTTGAGTATGCATTTTTAGAGGGAACTTCAAAGTTACCTGTAATTATCGTTAAAGACTTGAGAGAGGAGGAAAAGGATCAGCTTATCAAGTTTTTAAAGTCACATAAACGAGCAATTGCTTGGAAAATATCTGATATTAGGGGCATTTATCCTAATTTTTGCACTCACAAGATATTGATAGAAGATGACTTTAAACCTGCTGTCCAACACTAGAGGAGGGTAAATAAAAAAATTCATGAAGTCATTAAAGCAGAAGTTATCAAACATCTCGATGCTGGATTGATTTACCCTATCTCGGATAGTCCTTAGGTTAGACCTGTGCATGTCGTGCCAAAGAAAGGTGGTATGACGGTGGTTACTAATGATAATAATGAGTTAATTCTGACTAGATTGGTCACGGGATGGTGTGTTTGTATTGACTATCGGAAGTTAAATGACATCACCCGTAAAGACCACTTTCCTCTTCCTTTCATGGACTAAATGCTTGAACGTTTAGCCGAGAATGAATTTTATTGTTTTCTTGATGGTTTTTCTAGGTATTTCCAAATTCCTATCGATCCCCAAGACCAAGAAAAAACCACCTTCACTTGCCCTTATGGGACATTTGCTTACCGTAGGATGCCTTTCGGTCTTTGCAATGCCCCTGGGACTTTCCAAAGGTGTATGGTGGCAGTTTTTCATGATATGATTAAGAAAACCATGGAAGTCTTCATGGACGATTTTTCGGTCTTTGGGGATTTGTTCTCTTCTTGCCTCTCTAATTTAGACATGATGCTCAAAAGGTGCGAAGACACCAATCTTGTCTTAAATTAGGAGAAGTGTCACTTTATGGTTAAAGAGGGTATTGTCCTTGGCCATAAGATTTCTAAGACTGGTATCGAGGTTGATCATGCTAAAGTTGATGTTATTGCTAAATTGCCTCCTCCTACTATGGTTAAAGGAATTAGGAGTTTTATAGGTCATGCCGGCTTTTATCGGAGATTCATCCAAGACTTCTCCAAAATAGCCCGACCTATGACCCATCTCTTAGAGAAAGAAACTTCGTTCGTGTTTTCAAAATAATGTTTTGAATCATTTGAATATCTTAAAGGAAATTACCAGGCTGAATACTTTCGGTGGAACTGACTAGGACTTACCGTTTGAGATCATGTGCGATGCAAGTGACTTTGCCGGCTAGGGCTGTCTTTTAGGTAGCGAAAGAACAAATCTTTTTAGCCTATACACTATGCGAGTAAGACTTTATTTGATGCTCAAACACATTACACCACTAACTGGACAAGGTCGTGTGCGGGCGTCGTTTCATTTGCCTGTGTAGTAGAAGTTAGTTGCTAAAGGATTGCTTAAGGTGAGTTCTCGTAGCCTCATTTTTATTGTTTTTCCGTTGGGGGAAAATGATACTCAAATGTGTTTTGAAATGTTTTTGAATTGATCTGTGCGAAATGTGGTTTTTTTAGGACAAGATATGTGCTTATGACTGTTATGTGAATATTATGTGTTGATTTACTTGCATGTAATGTGTTTGGCATGGCAAGGTTCTGTGTAAAACCCAAAATTTGAATTTCATTTCATATTGGCAGTGGGTAAGTTCACGTTTCCTGCTGAGGATGTCTTCGTGCAAGTGGGTAAGTTTACGTTTCCTGTTGACTTCGTTGTCCTTGACTATCACGTCGATCCTCGTGTCCCCTTATCTTAGGGAGGCCATTCTTGAGGACGGCCCGTGCTCTAGTCGATGTATACAAAAAAGAGTTGATTCTTAGAGTCGGTGATGAAAAATTAACCTTCAATGTTGATAACACTTTGAAATATTCTCATAAGCATGGAAATGAGTCAATCAATATGATTGATATTATTGACACTACATGCGAGAACCATCTTCACGAAGTGTTAAATGTTCAAAAATCGATTAATCCTTTGAGTGGCAGTCCTACTCCTTCTGATTTTATTGTTGCGTCTCCTTCCCCATCTCTTACCCCCCTCAGGAATAGTGATTTTCTCGTGGAAGAGACTGGCGCTTTTCCTTCTCTTGATCCGATACCTCCTGGAATTGATCATGAAATATTTGATGCAGAGGGAGATATTCTTTTGCTTAAAAAATTATTAAATATTGATTCCACAAGAGATCTCCCTCCTCAAGAGCTTAATAATGAAATCTTTGATGCTGAGACTTCTCAAAAAGTTATTAAATATTGATTCAACAAAAGATCTTCCTCCTCTTGAGCTTTATACTGATCCTGACGGAGATATCCTTTTTCTTGAAAATTTATTAAAGGATGGACCTTCAGAGACAGAGAGGTCAGAGATCTACCATCTTATTAGGGAGCCATCTGATACCTTTTTAAAGGGGTACAAGAAAATTAAATTCAATCCTCTAAAGGATATTGATGACCATGTTCCAATCCTAAGGGTATCCGAGACACCCCTGGAGTCTCTTGACCCTATTTTGGATACTTTTGATTCAGCATTCACTAATCCTTTATTTGAGCTCGATTCTGAATACACTTTGAATTATGATAATCCAATCTTTGACATTCAGAACAAGGATAGCGATGCGTCTAAAACAGAGACCATAACGGATGAGGTGCAAATTGATAGTTTACAAAGTACCGCAAAAATCCCACCTCTGTTCGAAGCGTTAACTTCTGATATGACCATCCATGACATAATTCTATACCGAATTCGTCATGGCATGGTTGATTCTTCTCGTTTATCATTCTATCTTGGCCTTCTTTTTACTGAGGGAGTCTCCGAATCTCACTCACTTGATTCATTCGAGCTAGGAGACGAAAATGTAGTGTTTGATCCTAGGACAATCGCTATTATAGGCCGGATCGAGCACTACCATAGAGGGGACATCCCTGCTTTGGATGACCCAGATCTCCGTCTTTTCCTCATGAACAACTAAATTTGGGTTCGAGTCAAGCTAGTGACTCGTTAATAAACAAGCGCTTCTCGGGAGGCAACCCGTGTTTATCATATTAGTAGTAGTATTAATATAATAGTTTAGTAGTAATAAATAAGTGTGGGGGAGTGCGTCTCTTCATGTTGTGTATCATTGGTACCCGTTTTTGCTTGCAGGATTCTCTATGATCGTGAAGACCACCGTGCTTGTTTTCAATCCTCCAATCACTCGGTCTCCGAACATTTTTATGCTTATATCTAGGAAAATCTTCTATCCTGATCATATATATATCCGATTTTGTTTTCCTTTTCACACTTGGAATTTTAGCATTTGCCTTTTTCGTTCCTAAGTGTGGGGGTGGCACCCGACATTTTTAAACATTGAGGCCAATGTTTAGTTCTAAGTGTGGGGGGGATTTCTGTCGAAATGATCGTACCTGTAATTGTCTGGGACCCACGCAACCCCGTTTTGACCAATATATTATTTTATTTGATTATAAAAAATGATGAAAAAATGAAAAATAATAATAATATAAAAATATGTAGAAATAAGTCTCGTAGGCTAGAACTAGGGAGATTTTGACTTGACCGAGTGCTTCACTCTAGCTTTTCCCTTAACTTTCGAGACTAAGCGTTTGCAAAACTTAATTTTTTTGCAAAGAACGAAAAATGATAGAGTTGAATATAGGTTAGATGCTAAGCGTGGAGTAGTTGGATCTCTTTAGTGCTCATAAAGGTTAATTGTGGTTTTTTGCTCCCATCAGCTAAATAAACGAAATAAAATAATTTTCAATAAATAAAGTTGCTTTGGTTTTTGCGATTCTTAGTTTTAATCCCTTCTTAGAGATTCCTTCTGATGAAAGTTAGGTACACATCGAGGTTTTGTCAGTGTTGTGGGGAAATAGGCTACCGATTCCTGACGGCTCGCTCCCGTTGTCTAGGTAGTTAAAAGACCATAGTACTTGAAATTTGGCTATAAATGATATTAATAATAATGTAATAATCTGAATCCGAAATAAGACTACTGTTTTCTGTCGGTTCGCTCCCGATGTCTCAGTTGTTTGAAGGACCGAAGGCTAATAATGTTGCTATAATAATAACAATAAAGCCAAATTTCGACTCCGGGGTTATCTTAATAAAGCCTCCGTCTCTGTACTCTTGCTTAATGTTATGTGTGACCGTATTGAAAGTCTACTCTTACTTAATGAAGCTTGAGTAGGTAGAAAACGTATGTTTTTTGCAATATTAGGCTTATATTACACAAAAGATTTTCTCCATATTTTCTTTCGTGCTTTACTGGAATAATACAACTTATCAAGGTATTCCCGTGTTGGCGGTTTATAATTTTCATAAAAACTGTTTTGATATGTGTAATCATACTGTTTAATAGTTTCTTTATGCAGTTTTGGTCTACTCTCATGTTCAAGAGTCAGTGTCTCTTCATGATTTGGAGCAAATATGTTTTCAAGATCATATTTGTCATATGGGATCTTATACAAACATGGTTGTTCAGATTGAGCTTTCTTGAGATACTTAGGATTTCCAAAACTTGGCCTTCCATTCTATGATGAACTCAGATTAGGAGTTAGCATATGAATGGTTTGAACAGATTGATTGGTTTTATAAACCTTTTCATTTAAAAATTTACCTGGTTTTCCAAAGCAATCACTTTGTCAATATCTTTATTTTCCCTGATTTTGAAATCCGTTTATAGTTGTTCCATTTCTTTACGAAGACTGTCATAACGTATATGTTCTAAAGAACTCTGATGAACTAACTCATCATTTTTCTCTTTATATTAAAAGTTTCATAAGCTTGTGTTTTTAACGCTTCTATAGTTTGAATTTTTGCTGAGCTAATCGATCAAGAGATGCTTTTAACTTACGTTCTACCTCTTCCTTTCCAATTTGACAATTTTTA
>BQNB010044828.1:0-44650 GCA_026074375.1 Tanacetum coccineum | reverse complement strand
ATATCACATATTATGAGTCAAAAGAAGTTCAAATAGCCATTTGTACAAACGCAATAATGATATCGATTCGAAGAGTAAATGCAATGAATGATTCATACGGTTGTATTACTTGTTAGAAGAGACGCACGCCATGTCGGATACACATTCGAAAATAATTGAGTGAACAAATTACGAACCGAAAGAAGTCTAAAGACCCATTCGTATGAAGGTAATAACGATAATGATTAGATGAACGAAGAAAAGAAATTATTCGTATAAATGGATTACAAATCGAAAGAAAGTCATTCGTATGAATGCCATACACTTAAGCCCCCTCCTTTACAAATCGTTATTTACATCCAAAGGCGTCCCAATCCATGTAAATAAGAATTAGAAATTTATGGTTCAGTGATTTATAATTTCCTTATTCAAATGAAGAGGCGTCCCAATTTATTTCAATAAGATAATTATAAATTATTCTACTTAAGCATTGTCACAACAAAACACGAGATCAAAACAATGTTACGTTGAGAAAAAGGAGTCTCCTTATCGGCATGATTCTTAAAAATCATAAGAAGTAACGAGAAGAATAATGAGACGTAAGTCAATCACGTTCCAAAAGTAAGTGCCAAAAGACGGCACGATCCGAGGTGACAAGTTAAAGTCGTATTCCCATCAACTGGAAGACTTTAAAACGGTGGATTACGAAATCACATATGCGATTCAAAAGCATAAAAAGAGTGTTCAAACTTGGAGTCGAATATTAAAATAACCAGTGGAATTGACAAACTACGCCGAATTTCAATATCATCAAAAGAGAATAAGGTAAAGTCGCGAAGGGAGTAAATGAGAAACCAGGAAGTACGCGAAAATCAGAGTGATCAATATTTATATAACGGACCAATATAAGGTAAATAGTAAGACATCTTAAGATAGACGTAAGAGAGCGAAATCATCGCTAAGTGTTAAATACTCATTATCCATGTAATAGTAGTAGAGATGAAAGAGAGAGTTTATAAGGGATCAGGGAGCATGCACGTGCAGATATCGGACAACGGTGAAAGACTCTTAAATTTTTTCGAAAAAAGGTTATAGTTTAGGTTTTAAAAACGACCAAGTTCTCTATAACCAGTGCTCTGATACCACTCTCCGTAATCACAACGCAGCGGAATACCACATGAGGTGCTACTTCATAGCATAAAGTACAAGTAAAAAAAACGACTCTAAGTGAGACGTTTTGAAAAGTCAACCATTCGGTAATTTTTTATAAAATATCATAGTTGCAGCAGGTCCCATTTATAATGTTTTAGAAAACATTGTCAAAACGTTTATTGAATTGTACTGAAATTATAAATCCTTCAAAAAAATATTTGTATTCGCGCGACTCGAATGCTCCCAATGTTCAGCTAGCAATATAATAACCTGCGAAAATACATGCAAAAACGTCAACAATAATGTTGGTGAATTCATAGGTTTAAGTAAAAGCATTATTGAAATAAATTATTTTCATGAAGTAAATTTTCAAGTTTACTCAAATCCTCTTTTCGAATTCGATGATAATTTCAAATCTAGCAACGTGAATCCTCTCTTTGAAGAAAACGATAAGGATGTCGAGATTAAGTCTTCTTCTTCCTTCACACTTACTTCACCGGAAGAAAGTGAATTAGAAGCTTATCTTGAAAAAGATTCGATTCCACCGGGAATTGATCTTACCCTCCCTCCCACCCTTGAAGTTTCAAGTAGCAATCCTACTTCCCCTACTCTCACCGGAGAGAAGGTTTGTTCATGGAAGACGCCGATGTTTTTCTCGTTGGTCCGATTTGTGTGGAAAATGATGACTCAAATTGCGATAAGGAAAAAGATAATTTGTCTCTTGGCAACTTACTTACATAAAAAACCAAAACCTCTTTCTCATCCTCAAGAAGTTGAAGAAATCAAGGAAAAAGAAGACAACGTTTCAAGTGATGTTCCAATCAATACCATTGTCATGCCAATTAGAATCACTTTTGATAATCCAATTGATTTTAATGATCATTTTTCCAAACCAAAGGATTTAAAAAAGGACTTACCCATTTCATTTGACTCTATCACAACCAGTATTTTACCACCTCCTTTGTTAGATTCCGACTCGCCTTTCACTGCGGAGTTGTCGGCTAGTGTTACCTTGAATTCTCTCGGAAACGAGGACAAAGTATTCAAACCAGGTATACTAGTTTATCATGCCATTCATGATAAAAATCTTGTAACATTGGAGGAGAATTTAAAAGAGAACATTTCCTCCGGGACTCTTTTAGTTTTCAAAGAACCTTCATTTCTTTTACCTCCGCCAGAACCTCCAGATGTATGTTTGACGAATGTTGTGCTTAATGAAGATTACTACCAAAGCAAGAAGACGATACCTTTAAATATTGAAGATGTAAATTCCTTCACATTTATCATTTGGACTTTTCTTTCATACTTTACTTATACCGAGGAATCACCTTTGATTTTCTCCTTTAGGAGTGAGAATTTTGTTTTTGACCCCGGCATCGTCACATTTCATAAGCCGGTGGCATTTTCAACGACAGTTTCTTGTTCTAAGTGTTGCTCTCCCTAAGGACAACTAAATTCAGGGATCGAGTCGAGCTTGCGACTCGGTGACCAAAAACAAGCCGCTTCGTGGGAGTTCACCCCATGCTTATCCTTTCTATTTTCTTTCTATTTTCTATCTAATGTGTTGTGATGTGTGAAGAGGCTATCCTCTTCCGATTTCTCGTTGTTTGTTGTTTGTTGCTTGTTGTGATTTTTGTAGGATTAACCCAACAATTTCTAAAGACTCTCGTGTCCGGTGTTGTATCCCGTTTCACTCGAGCTTCTCATCCTTTGTGTGAAATTAGTTTGGGGAGATCCGATATCCTTTCATCTTATCGATTCACGTTTATCTTTGCATAATTCATAAACGGCTTAGATTTACGTAGAGACCCGACTTTAAACATTGAGGACAATGTTTCGTTTTAGTTTGGGGAGGGAATCTATCGATTTGATGTTACCTGCTTATTGTTTTGTTCTCACGTACCCGTTTTCCCACAAAAATAGCAAAAAATTTAAATTTTTAAGTTCTTATTTTTTTATTTTGCCTTGCTATTGTTTTAGGTTCTCGCGTGACCCTTCTCCCACAAAATTGCAAAAATTTAAATTTTAAGTTCTTATTGTAAAAAAAAAACAATATAATAAAATTAAGTGTTTAGACACGAATGTAGGTTTTTCGTTGGTGATAATAAGAAGTAATTTTTTGACACGATTGAATGTGTTGAAGTTCTAGCTTTCTCCTCTTAAAACAATTAATGACGATAGTTTGTGCTAGTCACTGTAGACTTTAAACATGCTAAACTAGAAATCGTTAGTATACTGAAGAACTTGCTAATCTCAAGTAGATTCCTAAAGATAGCCAAGTTAATTTTATATAGGCTAAGTATGTTGCGAATTTCCTTTATTAGGAATTTTAAATTGCCAAAAATAAATATGGATAGTGGTTAATTACGAGTTAGGATCCTAAACAAGGTTTTATTGGAAAGCTTAAAAGCATATAAGAATAACTTGTGGTTTTTTTCATCCCCGAATATCTTAAAAAGATTAATTTATACGTGTTTTCTCTTTAATTTTTACAAATTAGAGTTATACACTTAAAAGTCAAATACAACATAATCAGATCAAAAGCTTTATCGATGATGAAGTCAACATCATTTGTAAATAAGAATTTTGGTTCAAGTTTATACTTTGGTTTTCTAAAATGAAATTTTTCTATTTTGCAAAAATAATGTGTTAAATTTATATATGTTAAAAAAATGAAGAAAAAAATGATGAAAAGAAAAAAAAATATAATAGTTGGTGAATAAAAAGGATGCAAGTTAAAAATCTTTAGTGTTAATAATTAATATACAAACTCCATCGCAATAAAGTACATGGGCATTTGTCGGTTCGCTTCCGATGTGACATCGAAAAGAAAGGTTGGAGGATGTATATGTAGTGTTGGTATCATAATAATATACGAGCTCTTGTCAGGGTATGCGTTGCCGATGTGGTCGTCGAAAGAAAATAGTGATACCGGCTTCCTAGCCTAATAATGTAAATATGTAATAATAATGTTGCAAAGTTAGAAAATAAATAGTAAAAGTTTCATTTTCTAAAACCAAGGTATTTTTTTGAACTAAGGTTTGCAAAAGTCTGCAAGGCTTTTTCATCGAAAGTTCATACATTTCGATTAGTATTCTCCGGATGGGGTGTCAAAAGCCTTAGCACTTACCCGATGACGGTGGGATTGCTAGAGAAGAAAGTCATTCATGGGATAAGTGAACCAATGATGTCTTAGCTAAGGAGGTTTTTGTTTGTTTTGAGTTGTAATTCTACTAAGTGATTAACATATTTGCCCAAAAGGCCCATGTGTAAAAGCTTGGTCGAATTTCAACTATCTAAATATGTGTATTTAATGGTTTAAATTAATTTGAACACACACACCTAAATATATGATGTATGTCGGGAAGAGGAATTTACAAGTTGTAATTATAAGTAGTCTTAGCATCTTAGTTCGTAATTAGCAGTGATCTTGTTTATAAGCTTAGCATGGGAAAAGTGAAAAATCGGGGATGATGAAGTTATCTTTTAGACACTTAATTGTGCTTTTTGTTCTATGATCCTTAAAGTTACCAATGAGGTAATGAAAACAATACATTATGTCAACACAAATAAGTTGTAGTTAGGTAGTTAATTATCAAGAAAAATCATAAAAAGAGAAAAAGTTTTGAAAATGGGAAATCGGGTGTTTTATAACTTGTGATCTCTTATCTCTCTCAACAAAAATCTTTGCTACTTTTCAAATGTTTAGTTTGGGGAAGTTTTGAGGTATTTGGTTATAAGGCATGTGATATTGCGTGAGGACACGCAATCGTTTAGTTTGGGGAATTTTGATAAGTGTAAAATACACATATCCATTTGTACCTAAAATAACCCAATTAAACCCAAAACAGACCAAAAATGGCAAAAATATGCTTGTATTTGTGTTTTGTGTGTGCAGGTACGGATGTATCAAAGATCACAAGAAAACAGTCAAAAACGGGCAAGCACGGACACGAGAATCAGAAGAGTACAAAAAGAAGCCAAAGAATCAAAGCCGAAGCCAGAAAAGTCAAGCCTCAGTCAAATCCAGTCAAAGAAAAGTCAACTCATGGTCAACAGAAGTCAACCACTACAAGACAAAACCTCACAATAATCCAATTCCAGTCCTTCAACTTTCACAAAAAGCCAAAAATGACCCCTCATCTCTTAATGGGCCTTAGAATCCCTTATTGGGCCCAGAAAAACTCAATGGGCCTTTAAAAAACCCTAAATACCTTATCCGGATCCAAAAAGCCCAAAAGCCCATGACTTAGGCCCAAATCCTAGTCCAATTCCCTTTTTCCTAAACTCCAGGGACTAAACCAGCAATTTCCCAAACCTAATTATAACTAGAAAAGGAAAAAGAGAAGACAAGGACCATTTGTGCAATTTAGCCAAACTCCAACTGAATTACCCAACTCAGTTAAAAAGAAAAAGGCGCCAAAGCCCTAGTTACTGTTCACCATCTTCAAGATCTTACCACACAGTTTAAACAAGGGGCAAATGGAAATCAAGGGGTGGATTAGTCAATTCAGAAGCTTCTAAACAAGATGGTAAGGAGAAATCAGTCATATCATGGATCACTTAAGCTCTTTCACACTCAAAGGCCACGTCATCAATGGAAGAAGCACAAAGAGGTGTGGGTTTTGCACTAAATTCACTCACACAACAAGCACAAGTGAGCCTCAAACGGATTGCCAGCTTGGCAATCCGTGTGAGCTCACTAGTGATCCAACGGCCATAAAGCTTGATCAAATGATTGCAATGATTGGATGGCAGAGATTGAAAGAAGTTGGCAGAGGCTCAGGACCTAGAAGCTTCTCACTCAGCCTATAAAAAGGCCTCAGCTAACACACACACAACACCTTTGACCTTCTTTTTACCTTTCATTTTTTTTAGCTTTTAATAATCTAGTTTACCTTAATAGTTGCTTAATGTAATTTTCAGCTTAATCTTGTAATTTCCTTTTATAATCAGTTTTAATTAATGAAATTTAGTCTAATTTAGTTATAAGCTCTCTTTTCTCTTTATTCATAAGATCTCTAAAATAGCCAAATTTTCTCAATAAGCTCATAAAAAGCTCTTTCAGTCTATAAGCTGAAATAGAGCTTAATCAATTCAAAAATAATCCTATCTAAACCTTAAAACGGTTTAACTTACATTTATCATGGACTTTATTGGATTTGAGCTTATTTGGAAGAGAGATCAATCCTGAAAGGATCTCTATGGACTTAACTCCTAGCTTATTAATAAGCTAGGAGAGCTTGAAGTTGCCCTTTTGGGACCTCTTGTTTAGCTAGAGGAATAAGTAAGTCTCTCTTTATTTTCCTTGCTTTTTAGCTTAGATAGTTTTTTATTGTTTTTATATTCCTAGTTCTGCTTATTGTTTATTGAGTTTTGCTTATTAGTGCTTATTTGTGGATCATATAGCTTAATAGTCCTAATTGTTCATCTGTTTTTGATTTTCTTAGTCTAGATCATAGTTCTTACATAATTTGTCATATAAGTCTTAAAAAACCAAAAATAGTAGAAGATTAGCTTTATCTTAGATTATAGCTAAATTACAATTGTTTTATTCTTGTTAAATGAGTTAGTTTTAAGCTATTAAGCATCTGGGTAATAAGTTTTCATCATTAGATTTCATTGTAAAAGCTTTTCTCAAAACTTTCAGTTCTGAAAGGGGTGTTCGGTTTAAGCTAATTTGACCTGAAAAAGTCAAATCTACTTGGCAAATTGTTCTACTAAAAGCTGAGTTATCATTTAATTACAAGTTTAAAAAAAATTCAAAGTTAGTTTTTGTTTATTCTAGAGAAGTTATGGCTTTAATATGAAAGTACCAGGCACCAGGGCACTTTTAGCTGAGTTTTTAGTTTGCTTATCTTGATCTAGTATATAGGTCTTATGTGTGCTTAAATTCAATCTTATAATACACTCAATGGAGTGTATGGTTAGTGCTCTTTTGTCACTTTTAGGATGCCTGCTCATTATTATTTATGACTTGGCAAAGGTGCTCAGTAATAACAATCAGTAAAGTACTGCTGTCACTTGTGCTTTATAATTTTGACTAAGTAAAAGTTAGGTCTTGGTCCTTTAATTCAAAAGTAGGATAAAGTCTAGGTATAGCTTATTATTGATTAAGTTCTTAATTTTGGCATTTTCTAGCTTATTTTCCTAGCTTAATTCAATCTTGTCAAAGTCACTAAAAACCTGAAAACACCAAAAACAGTAGGTTTAAATATTTAGTTTCTAAAAATATGAATTCTAGCTTAAGGTAGTTGATTTTATTGCTTAAATAGATATTTAATAAGTTGATTTTTAAGTTCTCTGAAGCTTATAGTCTAGTTTAGCTTTTTGAGCTTTTTAGCTTAATTTAATTTTGTGCAATTTAGCTTAATTCATGAGTTAGCCATTTTCATAATCATTTTCAATAGCTTAAAAGTGTTTCCAACTTTTGTTTCTTTTCTCAATTAGTTTAAGCACATCTTAGTGGAGTTTAGAAACAGTTTTTAGATTTTACTTATGTTCTTATTTTGAGCTTCTTTTACAGCTTATTTAGCAAAAACCAAGGATAAGCCCTTGTTTCTGTAAACAGCTTAATAATAAGCTGTTTAAGAGCTTATTAGTGGGTTTCAGACCATAGTGCTTTTGTTAAAGTTGTTCTTGCCAGCTTATTCTCCAACTTTGCTCTTTTAAGTTTTTCCTAAAAAGCACTTTTTATATCTCAACTTATTTCTAGGCTTTAAGGGACTTGGGGCAAGCTTGGCCTCAGGGTAGGTTTTGTAATTTTGATATTTGCTTGTTAACTCAGTTAGTTCCCCGTTTGACTCTTTGTTTTCACTATTAGTCCTTTAAGGTTTTTCATAGTTAGTCCTCAGTTAGTTATAGTTAGTTAGTTTTTAATTTTTAATTAATAATTAGGTTAAATTTTTAATAAGTTTAATGTTTTATAAAAAGTAAACAAAATTAGGCTTTCTATTTTAATTAAAATTTTGCACATTTTCTTTTATTTATGTGAATTTTTAGTAAAATTTTTTAGGGATTTTTATTTTTAATAGTTTTATTATTTTTATAGTTTTTAAATTAGTTTAAATTTTAGAATAATCATATCTTTTAATCTAAAAAGCCAAAAATAGTAATTCCTTTTTCTAAAATTTTCTTTTTACTTATTTTTACTAGGAAAAGTTTAATTTCAATTATTTTCTATTTTTTATTTTTAGGTTTTAATTAGAATTAAATAGTTTTTTTTAATTGATAAAAAAAATTCAAAAATAATCTAAAAAATATTTTTATTTTTCTTAAAATTTTCTTTTATCCTAATTTAGGTGTAGAAAATTAGTTTGCAATCTTAGGGTTTAATTTTAGTCTATTTGCTTAATCGTCGTGTTTTATTTGTTTCCCGTATTTGTTTAATTGTTTAATTGCCTTTAATTGTTCAATTTTAATTGTTGCTTTTTATTTAGTAGTCATAGATATCAAAATCATCTATTTTCTTATTCAAATCATAATCCAAGCTTAAACGAGGTTTCAATTTCACTAGTCGTTGGGGAAACGACCCGGGTGATCATATTTACCCGGTTAAATATACGTATTATATATTATATTATATATATTTTTGAGAGTGAATTTTCCTTAGGGAATTTTCTTAATTGCTCTTAAGGTTATATTATATATATATATATTTTGGGTATATAAAATTGCTATCAGAATCTTACTTGATTTGCTGTGTGGAGTCTTCCTGCTATATGACTACAATTTCCAAGATTTATCTATCATCATACTCATTATTGTTTTCAAACATTTTTATGCTTCCGCTACAATTTACTTATGCTTCTGCAACTCTTTTAATTATGCTATGAAATGATGTAAGACTTATTTATATTTCAAATCAATGTAATGAGTGTGAATGTCTTTTCAAAATGCCCTATTATAGGTCGTTCCCTTGATCTTGTGTGATGTATATTATGACGTCACACCCTCGGACAATTATTCCGACTAGACCCGATTTGGGGTTGTGACATATTGGTATTTAGAGCCAAGGTTATAAAGAACCAGGTAGTATATATTAGGTCTGGTCTATAACCAGTATGTGATCCTACGCGTTTTTACTTGCTTACGTGTATAATTACTAGCGATATATATATATATAAGTATTGGTTATAGTATATTACCATAATTACACATACATTTTATTTTGCCATATCATATTTTACATTATGGTTATTTTATTCACCAAACGCATCCTGATTTGTTCATATATAGAGATATATATAACCTTTTGCTTGTGCATAGTATGGCATCTCCAGTTATTACTATTTCTTTGGAGCCTATCAGAGAGAAGTGTGGATCTTTGTTGTTTTGCAAGGTTATTCTTTTTCGGCACTTTTTCCTACATAGATCTCTATTATCATTTATACCATATTGATCACCTACAGCACCAGAGTTTCCTTCCAGGTTTAAACCTGTTTATGTATCGGATGACTATGAGTCAGACCTGGTGATGTGAGTCCATGCCAACTGATGAGTTCCTGAGATGTCGCGTATCACTTTAGGGGGGGGTGGGGGGGGGGGGGGGGGGGGGGGTGGGACTTTAGGTTGGTATGTGGTTTTAGGTAGAGGAGACAGGGTTAGATTTATTCCAATCTTTGCCATCAGGATCATTCATCAACCTGATACTACTTTTCCTTCTAAAAGTTTCAAGTTGCCCTTTATTCCGTCAGCACGTTACAAAGATTGCTATTGCATCACCTGCTTGTGACACACTTACTCTAGTCATTACCACTTCATCGGCCGTCTATAGTCATATACGGACGACCGTAAGGAAGAGTACATTAGAGTTATGACCAATGATGACACCAGCACATAGTGCGGCTCTTTGTAAGGCTTGTCAGGCAGCACTTTCATCTGAGTCGTCTTCCATTAGTTCTTCGTCTGGTACTTCATCTGGTTCTTCATCGAAGACATCATCACATACTTTAAAGAGTTATTTTACTACTTCTCTACGGGGTACACAGATTTTACCAGAGAATCATTCATGTCATTCTTCTAAGGTCGTTCGCTCTCCATCTGGGCCATTGACCGGTAGGAGGTTGTAGTTATTTGCTTATTTCTTGTGCTTATTTGATTATTCATGTGGTTATCAAAACTATTATCGGACATTATTAAATTTATCATCTACGTTCGGGCTTATTGGAGCTGAAAAGCGCAATAAGGACCATTATATTCGGCTTATGTGTAATAAGGGAGTATAAATGACATTTTTGTAATTTATAGGTTAGTTATTTTCGTAACATAATGTATCTTTAATTGTTGCAAATTACGAAATAGAGTTTGATTAATAAAAACATAAGTGAAGTGGTAATTTGGCGCTTGTCGAGAATGATGGGTATTGAAAGGGAAGTGTTTTTGTTAAAGTCTGTGGCCTTTGAAAATGTTTATAACGATACGGGTCATGACTAATTTTTTGTTAAAAACTATACAAATTAGAATATATTTAGAAAAACGTATTTTATTACTAGCCCGACTAAAAGACGAAAATTATATTTTGTTAAATATAAAACTCTACTAATCAATTTCGTGAATTTAAAAAACATGAAAACTTCTAATATCATAAACATATTTGATTTTTTAATTTGGGGATAATCGAGTGAGCGTTGCCAAAATATATTAGTTCTTATTTATATTCTTATATTGTATTATATAGATATATATATATATATATCTATATATATATATATATATTATTATATATTATATATATGATACCTAGTATATTGCGATAGTATTTATTTCGAGTCAAACCGTTTACAAACCTTAACACAATCAATAATGCTACCATTCTTACGAAACAATATTACAAATACTTTTGAAAAACCCCTTATCGCTTTCATGCTTTCCCCATGATATTATTCCTAATCAAAACCTTTATTCTTTAGGTCGTGAATGTGTACTGTCGTGCCTATACCGTGTTGATCATTCTCTAGTTTTCCACTACTTTCACTTCACCAATTAAGGGAGTTTGTAGGCCCCGCGTTTTACCGTTCTTTACATTACCACTTTTGGGGTGGAAGCATTTCTTGTTTTTAAACCTTGGACATAATTTTTCTTGAATTACTTTTACTTGTTTACATGTTTGCCTAAGTAGCGATAACCCACGATTGATATCCCCGTTTGGGTAAGTAGCGATTACGGGTTCGAGAGACGAAATAACGAATGTATACCATGTCGGAATGCGGATGTTTCGGGTTGAACATCCACCTGGGCACTTACTATCATATTATGTCTGAAATTGATTGGCATACAAACTGTTGTAGCCTCGGTGTCATGAGCTTAGTGCAACGTAAATGCTTTTGTGATTGTTGTATGTGTTACAATAGTCATGCGTTTTAAACGTTTGTGATCCTACTTAATGATATAACCAAACCTTGAACTTAACCAACTTTTTTGGGTTTGACCATTTTTAAGCATGTTTTCAGGTGCTTGACTTTGGACTCTTATTTGATTTGTTGTGTGGAGTCTTCTAGCTATATGACTACACTTTCCAAGATTTATATATTGTCATACTCATTGTTGTTTTCAAACATTTTTATGCTTCCGCTACAATTTACTTATGCTTCCGTAACTCTTTTAATTATGCTATGAAATGATGTAAGACTTATTTATATTTCAAATCAATATAATGAGTATGAATGTCTTTTCAAAATGCCCTATTAGAGGTCATTCCCTTTATCTTGTGTGATGTATATCATGATATCACGCCCTCAGACACTTATTCCGACTAGACCGGTTTGGGGGTGTGACAGATTGGTATCCAGAGCTAAGGTTATAGAGAACCAAGTAGTATATACTAGGTCTGGTCTATGACCAATATGTGATCCTACATATTTTTACTTGCTTGCGTATATAACTATTAGCTATATATATATATATATATATATATGTATTGGTTATAGTATATTACCATAATTACCTTTACATTTCAGTTTGCCATATCATATTTTACATTACGATTATTTTATTCACCATACGCATCCTGCATGGTTAATATAAAGAGATTTGCATAAACTTTTGCTTATGCAGAGTATGGCACCAGCTCCTGTTTTACTATTTTTCTCTGCGCTTCAAAGGATGAGAATAGGATATTTATTTGTTTCGCGAGTTATTATTTTCAGCACTATTCCTACAGAGATCCCTATTTTTCAAGATATACATATTGATCTACCTACAGCACCAGAGTTACCTGCGGTTTTACCTTTCTTATGTTCGGATAAATCTGAGTCGGACCCTGAGTTCGAGCTAGCTAATAAGTTACCTGAGAGACACGTATCACTTAAACTTTATGATGATGTGGTTTCTAGGTGGAGAGACAAGGTTAGATTTCATCCATCTTCGCCATTAGGATCATCATCACCCGATACTACTATTCCATCTGTAGATATTCTAGTTACCCCTATTTCACCAGCATCGTCTACAGAGATTGCTACTGTATCACCTGCTTGTGACACACTCACTCCAGTCATTACCGCTTCACCGGCCGTCCGTAGTCGTATACTGATGAGGTGTCATTTTATACACTATTTCAGGGTCATTTAACCCCCTAAATCATGCAAATATGCCCAGATTATGTGCTTAATCGTTTGTTTTCAGGTTTTTAGCACTTGGATGGCATTTGGAGGAAATACACGTGACTTGGGCTCATTTGGAGAAGAAACAGACAAGACTACGACTCTACACCAAGAACCATGAAGAATTATTCATTCAGAGCCTAGAGACGGCGTCGCAACCATAAAGCGACGGCGTCATGACATTCATGGTGACGGCGTCAGAGATTCAGCGACGGCGTCAGGACGTGGCCGACTTAAAGTGGATCTAGAACCATCTACGTGGCGACGGCGTCAGGAGTACAAAGTGACGCCGTTTCGTTAGCAGATCATACTTTATACATCATATAATATGATTTTAGGGTTTTAAGTGTGTAACTTTGTATAACTTTAGGGAGACGAACCCTAGCCTTTGTAGCAGCTTCATAGGTCATTTTTAGGGCCTCAAAACCCTATTGTACTACCTTGGATCCATGTTTTAATTCAAGTAAGGTTATTTATCATTCATCATTCAATATGTCTATGTGTTGTGTGATTGATTTATCTTCTTGCTTTCATTATAACATGCGAGGCTAAACCCTCCTTTGTATTTGCTTATGATTGCATGAAAGTCGGATTGTAGATCCTATTATTGTTGCTTCTTGTTGATGAATGTGCGCGTTAGGCTTTAGAAAACCAGCTTTTGTCTGTATCGTTGTAGACACGTCTAGGGAAACCGCGGCATTTTTGTTTTCTTTTATTGTTTGCGAGGTGGTAGAAAGGATACCATCGGGTAACAGTCTTCATACTACCTTACCCCCTTATATGGTTGATCCCTCTTAAGATATTTCACAAGCATTTAATATACTCTTAGAGGCCTTGTAATAGTCTTCATACTACCTTACTTGTGCGTTGCCTTAACGAAATATTAAATAGACGGCGGGTTCGTGTAATCCGTTCATGACCTAGGAAATACTTACAAATCATCACAAGTGTGACAAGGCAATAGGATTAGGAGAAGCAATCTGATAAGTAATGCATGATTAAGTGAATACATTTAATTATCATAAAGTTATCGCCAATAGATTATATATTAGTTAGTTTAGTTATTAGTTAAGCAAACCAACCTCTCAAACCATAGATTTACATGCTTTCATAAAATATAAAAACACAAAAATAATCTTCTCTCAACCTCTAGAATTTTGTAGACCATGATCAAGTCTTCCCAACCGATTCCCGTAGAAAATGATAACAACCCCCTAGTGTTGCCTATACTACTACTACAACGGTTAGGTTCTCTGCCTATGGAGTGGTAAAACTTTATGTAGAAGTCCTACGACGACCTCACATCAAGTTTTTGGTGCCGCTACATGAGGAATAGTTAGGTTTTAATCATAGTTTAACTTAGTTCTACTCGCTTGAATCCTTTCAAGTGAGATTTTAATTCCACCTATTAGCTTTCTCGTAGTCTATCTTTTCTTCATGTTATCTATTTTGTAAATCTATCACCATCACATGTAGCACCGTTATAAGGTTAACAAAACCCCTCGACGAACCCAAAATAGAATTCCGAAGGCTTAGGAGAGCCGCCTGGCATCTACAGCAGAACGAATATTTAGCTATAGCTGGAAGAAACCTCTTTAATGATAAAGCATCCTCCTCCAACAACACTGGAGCCAAACCGCCAATGTCACACCCCACCAAGGCGGAACCGCGAGGTGTAACATATTAATAAACATCACACAAGATGATAGATAAAACACCATACATGAATTTAGATAAAAGAAAGTTATCCGAATTACAACATTTCAAAGTACAAGTTTAAAAGTACAAAAGTCAACATTTTTGTTTTTCTTCCGAACATGGATCACCCCAAAAGACAATAACTTGGAAGAAAATAAACATCTTGAACAATCAAATGCAATCACACTAAGTTTCAACCTTAGGAATGTCACCTGAAAAGCATGATAAAAATGGTCAACTATCAAAATAGTTGGTGAGTTCTCAAGATTATGAACACCAAATATAGTTTTATAAAAGAGTAGATGTTCGATAAAAGTTTGCCAACTCAATGGCAAATTATCAAAAACAGTTGTCCAAACCAAAATCAATTTCCAAATAAGTTGAGAGTCCAAAACAAATAAATGTATATGTATGCTATAGTGATTATGCGAGACACTACTTAAACGTATTCAGCCTAACCGTTCCAAAATCCAATCAAGTTCTAGTTGTATAGTGTGGCACAAACACTTAGTACTATGCACCCTTGTGCGGGGAGTGAGGAGTGGCTAATCTCCTAATAGCGCTATCTATAAGTACTAACGTCTCAATCCCGTTGATGGGGAAAATGAGTTAAAAGTAGTGACGGGTTCCAAGCATACAACAACATACATATTAAGTTCAAGGTTCCAAGTTTAACACACTTCTAAATTCAAAAAGTTCAAATCAAGTTCCATATGTTTAAAACAAGTTCAAGTTCAAATATGCTCCAAAAGATTCATTACTTCAAGTAAGAGTATAAAAATGACACATCATTCTTTCCACCCCAAAACATTTAAAACATGTAAGAAAAATGGGATGTGAGAAACTCACCTCAAAAGTTAGGTCAATCGTTGACTTCACGGCAAATCACAACAAGTAGGCAACCCAAAACGAACGCGCACCCTTCTACCCGAGACCTAAGGTAAAAAAATATACCTAATTAGATCCTAATTGATATGCTCGGATGTTAAAATTGCTCATTGTATAAGTTTTATGTTCACATTTTATGACCAAGGTTCGCTTGTTAATGTTTCTCAGAAAATAATAAATTTACCCGGTTTCACATTGTTTCAAAAGGTTGATTGACTAAATAAAAGTCATTTATTGTTTTAGCCCTTTTAATACATAATATTACCAGGTGTTTAGTGTGTCTTATAGCAATAGAAACAATTTTTATAATGCTTAGCCCACTCAAATTGACCAAACTTC
Organism: Tanacetum coccineum; assembly: GCA_026074375.1. Classification (NCBI taxonomy): domain Eukaryota; kingdom Viridiplantae; phylum Streptophyta; class Magnoliopsida; order Asterales; family Asteraceae; genus Tanacetum; species Tanacetum coccineum. Next base: position 28,994 of record BQNB010044828.1, on the reverse strand, counting down.
CAAAACTACTCCAATTCAGCCCACTTGTTATATTTTAATAACATGAGCACTTTTTAATCACAATTATGCCTTGGACTTCTGGAAACATTTTATTAATACATTAAAATAATTGTAAACCGAATTTTAGCCATGAAAGTGTTCCCAATATTGATTTGTGGTCCAAACAAGTTAGATAAAAAGTTTAGTCCAAAACAGTCCCAATGAGTACTCTACATGATTCAATGTCAAATATGTCCAAAAAGATTCATATTACTAAATTATCTCTGGGATTTCAAAGCCAACATTCATATACAAGATTTAGTGGTGTTGTGGGTCCCTCTTATGCAAGTATGACAACTTTTTGGTGACTTAAAGTGGATAAAAGTTTTGGGGATTCTGCTTGCAGGTTTTAGTCTTTCTTCCTTTACAATCTTATCCATGTTTTGCCCATTTTATTAATTCTAATCACTAATGGCCAATCATATCAAGACAATACACAAATATACTGAACTTTCAGAGGTGATTTGAAAAGAAAAGATTAATTTATAAAGATTTTATGGGGCTTGCAAAACTGAAAGTCAAATCTGCCAATTTTGTTAACTTTCTGCACACCAATCTTGCATAATTTTTTCAAAAATACTATGTGCCTTTACAGGTTTTTGACAAAACTAAAATGTTTTAGAGGACCCATTGAAGTTAATTTACAAAAAAGGAGGTAGCCATAACTCGAAAAATTGAGTGAGTTACACCTATTTTAGTGAAGCAATTTTTCAATCAGCCCACTATGTTCATTTTACTCTAACTTTGCATGCATCTATCAAAACCTTTTAACTCAAAAACGACCACACCAAGTGTTGGTACCCTTTTTAACATCATTATAGTGCTGGAAAATTTTCTTAGATCAAAGATTTATTGTTATTTAATTTGACAGAAAGCGTATGCAAGATTCAAGTGCAAGAATTAAAGAAATAACTCTCTTGGTGCAAGAACAACACAAGTTATCTTGCACCAAGGTTTGTACCTTAGTTAGTGAATGATGAGAGTGATGATTAGGCGCTGAGATGATTTAGTATCTTGGTAGAACCCTTATATGACCTCTTGATTCAAGATTCTTAACCCAATCTATCTAGATATCCCTTAAACATTATTGTTCTTGATTCAAACTCTTAAAAATCTTGATTGTTTCTTGTGTTTCTCCTTGTGGTTGGTGTTTTTAGAGAGAGAAAAGAGGGAGTATGATCTGATATTTAGTGATAGAAATGAGGTAGAGAGTGGTTTTGCATGTTAAGAATGAGGTGGTTGTAAGAGTTAGTGGTTTTGGATATGGAAAGAAGTGGGATGGGATGGGTTGTAAGATAGAAAAGCAATAAGCAAGGTTTTAAGTGGTTACTTGGGGTGGTGTCTCACATGGAGCTGAACTTATCTTCATATTGTATGCATAATTTTTTAAGTATTTGGTAGTGTAAGTGTTAAATAAAAGGTGTAGGCTAAATTGCAAAATTTGTGCACATTCGGGGTTTAAAACGGAAAAAAGCCGTTAAAAACGTAAATTTTGAGATAGTTGATACACAATAAAATATATGATAATATCAAAAGAGCAATTAAGAACTTTTCTAAAGTCTCCTTTAAAAAAAGCTCACTTTAAAAGATATATATAATATATAATACGTATATTTAACCGGGAATAATGATCATCCGGGTCGTTTCCCCAACGACTTGTGAAATTGAAACCTTGCTTTAGCTTGGATTATGATTTGAATTAGAGAAAAAATATTTTTAAGTATCTATAACTACTAAATAAAAGCAACAATTAAAATGAACAATTAAAAGCAATTAAACACTTAAGCAATTAACGGGAATCAAATAAAACGCGACAATTAAGCAAGTAAGACAAAATTAAACTTTAAAATTTCATACTAAATTTCTAAACCTAAAATAGGACAAAAGAAAATTTTAGGAAATGGAAAAATATTTTTTTGATTATTTTTGATTTTCTTACGAATTAAAAACGTATTTAATCTAATTAAATCCTAGAAAATAGCAAATTAAGTCCTAAAAATTAAGAAAAATAATTTTTAAACTTAGAAAAATCTAAAGTAACATAAAAACTTAGAAAACTATTTTTAAAATTAAAATCCTATTTTTAAAATTAAAAATAAAAGCTCAAAAATGAAAATTAAAATCTAAAAGTATTGAAAATGACTTTTCTGATTGAAACCTAAAAGTATTTAATCTAATACTAAAAACTATTTTTTTGTATTTTTATAAAACTTTTTTCTATTTTTTATGTATTTTTGAAAGTTAAAACCTAAGAAAAATGATTAAAATTAATCTACTAAATGGAAAAATCTCAAAATTTCAGGAAAAGTCAAAGACATAACATAGTTTGGGGGAAAAATAAGAAAACTTACCCAGCTTATCTAATAAGCTGGGTAAATGAGCTTATATGCTACGGCTTATAATGAAAGAAACGAATTAAAATGTGTATAAGTATTAAATGGTGGGAGTTATGGATGGATGAGCTATTGAAGCAAACTGGTTAACATGTTGGGCTTGCGAGGGAGAGGTCTTGGGTTCGAGGGGTGCTAGCACCCTTTTTGCTCTTTTTTATTTTTTTAACTTTTTGCTAAAACTAATTATTGGAACTTATAAAGGACATGTTTTTGAGCACTTTTTATAAAAAAACAACTTAGACTGAAACTCACTAATAAGCTTTAAAATAGCTTAACAAAAAGCTGTTATAGTAAGAAGGGTTTTGAGCTTGTTTTTGCTTATTTTTACTTAAAAGCTTGCACTAGCTTCAATATAAGCTCAAATCTAAATTCAAAAGATGTTCCTAACAGCTTATAATGTAAGGAAACTAGAAATGAAAAGCTACTTTAGTTTAAAACACATTAAGCTACTTATTATTAGAGCAAAAAATTGCTAACTCAGACCAAGGATAATTTAAAACTTAAAATTCCAATAAGCTCAAAGTTATTAAGAAATTTTAGAACCTTAGCTTTGAAAAGCTAGTTAAACAACTATTAAGCTATGAATCTAACTTATAAAACCTATTCCTATAAGCTAAAATTCATAATTAAAAGCTACTTGATATGACCTATTGTTTTTGGCTTTTTGGATTTTTTTGAAAACTTTTAATCTGAATTTCTTAATTATTATGCTAGGAAATGAAAGCAAGTCCTTTTTCTACTTTAAGCTATGATCTTTATTTATAATATATATGAAAATAGATCCTAGACATTATAGTTTGAAATGAAGTTCAAAAGTTCAGCAGTACTAACTCATGTTAGTACTGCTGATGCAAATAGTTAGTGCACAGATCCAAAATTCAGGTACCCAAATTAGTTTCTACTTCATTAAACCTACTTAATGAGTATGTGCACAAACAGTAAAAGGGGCAAATCCAAATCCAAGCCTTCTAAAGCTTGGATCAAACTTTTATAATCAAAGAGAAAGGGATTAAATACCCTGGTGCTGAGACAATGATATTAAGCCCTAACTTTTTCAAATTTGAATTTTGACCTATGAAAACTCTTTCTAAACTAATTAAAAATGATTGCACAACTATCTCAAGAAAAATTCACAATGCAATTTGACTTTAAGAGGTCAAACTGCATAAAACCAAACACTCCTTTAGGTCCATGACAGATTTGAAAAACTTTTGAAATTAAATTCCACTTAACTAAACATCAATACCAGATAACTAAAAACTTATTTCTAGCTTAACTAACATGATCAAACAACTGAATAAGCCAGAAATCTAAAATCCACACTATGCTAATGATATTTTTGGTTTTTATGGTTTGATGACAGATTAAACACAAATCTAAGATCTAACTATACTAAACTAAAAACAGATAAAATAACATGATTAAGAAGCAATTTAAAACATAAATAAGCACTAAGAAAGCATATAAGCATAACTGATTAAGCAGTTAGGTAAATATTAAGCTAGAATTTTAAATGACAAGGAATTTAAAAGAGAACTTACAATTGCTTCAGCAAAACAGAAGCTCAAAGTCAATTTAACAGCTACAAGCTCTAGCTTATCAAATAGATAAGCTAGTTTAAGTCCATGGGAGCTCTTCCATGCCTAGCTCCCCTTCCAAAGCTTAATAAGTCCAAAATGAGTAAAGGTAGGTAGTTGATTATGATTTTAGATGTTTAGGTATGATTAGGACTGGCTTAAGCTCAAATCATGAGCTTATAGACTCATGAGAGCTGCAACTGAGCTTATGAGGGCTTGTGACATAGTAGCGTATAGGTTAAAAAGGAACAATGAGAGCTTATGAGTAAGATTTATAAGAGCTTATGACAAAATAGAACTGAATTTCATTAATTAAACTTGATTACATTACTTTAAAAGGAAAAATTCCATAAGCTAAAATAAAAGTTTAAGCTAACAACTAAAAGCTACTCAGTAACTCCCCCCAGTGTGTGTGTGATATGAGTGCCTATTTATAGCCATCCAGTGAAGCTTCTAGGCTGCCTTGCATCACACGCTTCTTTCAATCATCACCATTCATTTCTTTAATCATTTGGTAGTGATTTTGAGCCGTTGGATCTCTCCTTGGGATCACACGGATTGCCAGCGTGGCAATCCGTTGTGAGGCCTTGTATTTGTTGTGTGAGAGTACTTAGTGCAAAATCCAGCTTCTCTTGTGCTTCTTGCCATAGCCACGTGTACTTCCTTGATTATTTTGGCTAATGAGAGCTTTGATTTAACAAATTTATCCCTGCCTAGTGTTTATGCTCCACTTGATCTTACACATAATTATTCTTAAAATAATTATTCCTTACTTGGTTGAAGTAAACCCTTAATTTATTTGGTGACCGTTTACATTTATTGGTTATTTTTAGTCTACGCGGTTTAGCTTTAAAAGTAAATATTAAAAGTAAACGCGTATCGGCCTGAAATAAATAGTGATCATTAATATAGTCGTACAATGACATGAAAATGAGAAATGTTACAAATGGCATAAATGGCCCTTGTGGTTTTATGAAAGGGTTATTGGGCTTAAAATTTGGGCTTATGGGCTAGATTATAATTCCGGGTAGGGTATTAAGGGTTTAAGGCCCATTTGAGGTTTAAGGGACTATTTTTGCAACTTTTGAAACTTGAAGGGCTATTTTGAAACATTTTGGGTTTTGTCTTTTGTGGTTGACTTCTGTTGACCAAGATTGACTGGAGTTGACTGAAGATTTGACTTTTTCTGGCTTTGGCTTTCGGCTTTTGTTCACTCTTCCGTTCTTGTGTCCGTGCTTGCCCGTTTTTGACGGTTTTCTTGTGATTTTTGATATATCCGTACCTGCACACACAAAACACAAAAACAAGCATATTTTTGCCATTTTTAGTTTGTTCTGGGTTTAATTGGGCTATTTTAAGTACAAACTGATATGTGTATTTTACACTTATCAAAATTCCCCAAACTAAACGATTGCGTGTCCTCACGCAATATCACATGCCTTATAACCAAATACCTCGAAACTTCCCCAAACTAAACCTTTGAAAAGTAGCAAAGATTTTTGTTGAGAGAGCTAAGAGATCACAAGTTATAAAACACCCGAATTCCCATTTTCAAAACTTTTTTCTCTTTTTATGATTTTTCTTGATAATTAACTACCTAACTACAACTTATTTGTGTTGACATAATGTATTGTTTTCATTACCTCATTGGTAACTTTAAGGATCATAGAACAAAAAGCACAATTAAGTGTCTAAAAGATAACTTTATCATTCCCGATTTTTCACTTTTCCCATGCTAAGCTTAAAAATAAGATCACCGTTAAGTACGAGCTAAGATGCTAAGACTACTTATAATTACAACTTGTGAATTTCTCTTCCCGACATAAATCATATATTTAGGTGTGTGTGTTCAAATTAATTTAAACCATTAAATCCACATATTTAGATAGTTGAAATCCGACCAAGCTTTACACATGGGCCTTTTGGGCTAATATGTTAATCACTTAGTAAGATCACAACTCAAAGCAAACAAAAACCTCCTTAGCTAAGACATCGTTGGTTCACTTGTCCCATGAATGACTTTCTTCTCTAGCATCCCACCGTCATCGGGTAAGTGCTAAGGCTTTTGACACCCCATCCGGAGAATAATAATCGAGACGCATGAACTTCCGATGAAAAAGCCTTGTAGACTTTTGCAAACCTTAGTTCAAAAGAATACCTTGGTTTTAGAAAATGAAACTTTTACTATTTATTTTCTAACTTGCAACATTATTATTATTATTTACATTATTAGGCTAGGAACTGGTATCACTTTTCTTTCGACGACACATCGGCCATGCCTCCGACAAGAGTCCGTGTACTTATTATGATACCAACCCTAAATATACATCCTCCACCCTTTCTTTCGATGTCACATCGGGAGCGAACCGACAAATGCCCATGTACTTTATTGCGATGGAGTTTGTATATTAATTATTAACACTAAGGATTTATAACTTGCATCTTTTTTATTCCCCAACTTCATTTTTTTTTCATCATTTTTTTTAAATATATATATAACACATTATTTTTGCAAATAGAAAATTTTCATTTTAGAAAACCAAAGTATAAACTTGAACTAAAATTCTTATTTACAAATGATGTTGACTTCATCATCGATAAAGCTTTTTCTCTGAATATGTTGATTAGACTTTTAAGAGCAAAACTCTAATTTGTAAAAATTAAAGAGAACACGTATGATTAATCATTTTAAGAACTCCGGGGAAGAAAAACCACAAGTTATTTTTATAAGCCTTTAAGTTTTCCAAATAAACTTTGTTTAGCATCTTAATTCGTAAACAACTCTTAACATCTATATTGCTTTGCAATTTAAAACCTATAATAAAGGATTCGCAAAATAACTTAGCTCTATAATAAAATCAACTCGGCATATTTTAATAAATCTACTTGAGATTAGCAAATCTTCATTTACTTAATGATTTCAAGTCTAGCGAGTTTAAAGTTCTACATGAGACTAGCACAAACAATCATCATTAATTGTTAAGGGAGGGAAAGTAGAACTCATACACAGTACGATCGGGTCAAAAATACTTCTTATTCTCATCAACGGAAAACCTACATTCGTGTCACTTACAATATTTTTTAATCAACTAACTAATATTTATTTTATATCTATATATATATATATAATATATATATTATTAATATTTATTTTTTTTTAAAAATATATTTCCTAGAAATAAGAAGAACTTAAAAATTTAAAAATTTTTCTATTTTTGTCGGGAAAACGGGTTACGTGAGAACAAAACAATAAGAATGCAATATCATATCGATAGGATTCCCTCCCAAACTAAATACAAACACATTGTCCTCAATGTTTAGGCGTGGGGGTCTCTCGAAATCAAAGCCGTTTATGAATTATGCAAAGATAAACGTGATGATAAATGATGAAAGGATATCGGATCTCCTAAACTAATAGGAAGCTCGTGTGAAAACGGGACACAACACGAACACGAGAGCTACAGAAATTTGTTTGTTAATCTGGCAAAACATCACAACCCAAACAACAAACACAAGAACGAAAAGTCTAGCTCAACACATCACAACACATTTATTTGTACAATGGATATAAGCATGCGGTGAAACTTCCTACGAAGCGGCTTGTTTTTGGTCCACCGATGTCGGCAAGCTCGACTCGATCCCTGAATTTAATTGTCCTTAGGGAAAGTTTGGAGATATGGAAAAACCAATGGTGGTGTACCCCTCACAATAGTAATGCTTTAAGAACGATGGCAGTTGACTTGAAATTTGAACCCATCTGGGTGAGACATTTGGCTGTGCCTTAAGGAAAAACTCCGGTAGATTGTGAAAGGGGACCGGACCATTGGGGGGGGGGGGACTTGAGGCTTTTCGGAAGAAAATTTTAATGGGAGTTGAAAAGTAAGACTTGATCACCCAAATTGAAGATTTCGATTTTTAATCTTTTAGTCGTGATGTTACTTCGTCTTCTCCTTTGTAGTTTTAATGAATTATCATAAGCTTGATCATCGAACTCGTTAAGCTCATTAAGTTGGAGCTGTCGATGATCACCCGCGGTTTGAGACTCGAAGTTGCATGCTTTAATGAGCACAATATGCTTTGTGTTCTAGCTCAAATGGTAAATGACATGATTTTCCAATAAAACTGCTTGATAGGGCGTGCATCCGATTGGAGTCTTGTAAGCAGTCCTATATGCCCACAACGCATCGTCTAACTTGTCTGACCATGAGGTACGATTCTTTCATAAGTCCTTTTAAGATTCTTTTCAGTTCCTCGTTTCGTCACCCTCGACCTTACCACTAGTTTGAGGGTGATAAGCGGTAGATAGATGATTGTGTGACACCATTTTTAGACATAAACTTTATCAAATTTGTCGTTACAGAATATGGGTCCCCATCGCTTATATTAGCTCTCGGATGCACCGAAATCGGGGGAAAGGATTTCAAAAATTTACAACTTGGTCTAGCATCGTTTGGTGGGAGTGCCTTGGCTTCAACCCATTTGGAAAGATAATCGACGGCTATGAGGATATATTTTCTTCCCCTTGACGATGGAAAAGGTCCCATAAAATCAATGCATCATACATCAAAAATTTCACTAACTTGGATCGCATTTTGAGGCATCTCATCTCGATGTGAAATTTTTCCTTGTCTTTGACATGCATCACAAGATTTGATCATTGAATGAGCATCTTAATGTATGGTAGGCCAAAAGAACCCGACATTAAATACTTTCCGAGTGGTGATATTGGCACTATGATGGCCCCCGGTGGGTCACTTCATGACAAGCTTTTGACGGATTTCAAGAGCTTCTTGGCCAAATACACACCTACGGATGATTTGATCTGCACATATTCGAAAAAGATAGGGATCACCCCAAAAGTAATGCTTTATATCTTTGAAAAACTTCTTCTTTTGTTCAGTTGACATTCCTTTGATGAGAAAATTCCCCGCGTGGTAATTTTTTATATCGGCAAACCACGGGGTACTTTGATTATCATGAGAAGTCACCGTATTCAATGTCTCAAGAGGAAAGGTTTCATTAATCTCCTTAGGATCAAAAACATTCTCATACGGGTTTTCAAGACGAGAAAGGTGATCGGCGTTTTCAGCTCCTTTGGTATCAATCACTTTAAATTCGAATTCTTGGAGAAGTAAAACCCATCTAAGCAATCTTGCTTTGGCATCTTTCTTGTTGAAAAGGTATTTTAAGGTGGAATGGTCTGTGTAAACAACACTCTTATTCATGATAAGATATGATCGAAATTTCTCAAAAGTGTATACTACTGCAAGCATCTCTTTTTCCGTTGTTGTGTAATTTGTTTCTGCTTCGGTCATCATTTTGCTCGCGTAATGAATTGGTCTAAAATGCTTCTCAATCCTTTGCCCTAGAACCGCACCTATTGCATAATTACTTGCGTCGCACATGAGTTCAAAAGGTTGGTCCCAATTTGGAGCAATGAGAATTGGAGCTTTGGTTAATTTCTTTTTTAGAATCTGGAAGGCTTGAATGCATTCTTCTAAAAAGATAAACGGGGGTGTTGTTTTAAGGAGGTGGGTTTAGGTCGAGAATTCTTTGAAAAGTCTGTTGATGATATCTACGGTTATTATAAAACCAGCATGCCCGAGAAAGCTTCAAATTCCCTTAACGGTAGTTGGGTGAGGTAGCTTAGAAATCACATCGATCTTGGCTTTGTCGACTTCAATTCCTTTCTTCGAAATCTTATGTCCGAGTACGATACCTTCTTTCACCATGAAATGGTTTTTTTCCTAATTTAGTGCTAAGTTGGTGTCTTTACACGATTTAAGCATCTTTTCTAGATTGGTAAGGCACGTAGAAAAAGAATTTCCAAAACCGAGAAATCATCCATGAAGACTTTCATTGTCTTTTCAATCATGTCATGGAAGATTGCCATCATACACCTTTGAAACGTGCCTGGTGCATTGCATAAACCAAAGGATGCGGCGATAGCAATACGTTCCCGTTAAATGGGCAGGAAAATGTTGGTCTTTTCTTGGTTCTTATTGGATCAATTGGAATTTGGATTTAGACCGGAAACAGTACGAGGAAAATCAGTACTCATTTCCCTGCGAGTCTCTCAAGGCATTTGATCCTTGAACGGAAAAAAGGAAATGGTTTTTTCATTGTAGCTTCGTTCCAACTTGCGATAATCTATACATACTCTCCATCCTGGTTACAGTCTTGTTGGCACTAATTCGTTATCATCATTGGTTACTACGGTCATTCCTCCTTTCTTTGGTACACAGTGTATTGGGCTCACCTAAGGACCATCCGAGATTGGGTAGATTAATCCAGCGTCAAGAAGTTTTTCAACCTCTTTTTTAATGACATCATAGATCTTTGGATTAACCCTTCTCTGATGTTGGACCGCTGGTTCATAGTCGTCTTCCATTAGAATTTTATGAGAACAAAATTTTGGGTTTATACCCTTAATGTTAGAGAGCTTCCAAGCAATGGCTTGCTTTCGGGTTTTAAGAACCTCTATGAGAGCGGTCTTTTCATCATCACTCAAATATTTGGCAATTATAACAGGCAACTTGTTGTTATCTTCTAAAAATGCGTATTCGAAATGAGGTGGTAAGTCCTTAAGTTCAACCTCGGGAGGTTCATCGATTGAAGATTCGGCAGATTTACAAACTTTAAGCTCTTTCCTAATTTCTGGTAAGTAATTTCCTTGATTTGGTGACGGCGAAGGATCACTATTGAGAAGAGATTCGAGAAGGAGAATGTCCCCCTCTGGGTCATAATAAGCTTCATCAATCTGGTGATGTTGGATTCATTCGGCCGTAGTGCAAGAAAAGTATCAGTTCTTCCAAAAGTAGGAAAATCACTTTCCCCGTAGGAGTGAGGAGTCGGAAGATGAATTTGAAATAATCGGGTCGTATCCGAGAGAAGGATTGCCATATGCAATTTCGTCAGAAAATCCTAAAACTTCTTGTGAGTATTCTTCACACGTAACATCAATAAGATCAACTTTCTTCAACGATTCGAGATTGTTGTATGAAATAGAAGGCGTATCACCACATTTAAGGGTTAAAGATTGATAATCGTTTCTAAGTGTTATCTCTCATTCATACATATCAATTAAAGCATGAGCCATCCTAAGAAAAGGCCTCCCGAGTATCAACGGTACTTGAGGATCGGCTATGAAATCAAGAACAACAAAATCGGCCAAAAAGTAGAACTTTCCTACCTTGACAAAAACATTCTCAGCTACACCGGTTGGTTTGGAAATTGTTCGGTCGGCTAATTCTAACACCATTTTAGTATCATTTAAGCCCGGGAGTCCAAGCTTATTCCAAATGGAAAGAGGCATGAGATTAATGCTAGCACCTAAATCCGCTAGGGCTAAGCAATTATCAAACTCCGAAAAATCACATGGGATAAGAAATCGACCGGGGTCACCTAGCTTCTCCGGAAGCTTTTTTAGGACAAGTGCACTACAATTTTTATTCAAAGGTGTCTTGGTTAACTTGATTAACTTGTCTTTGTTATTAAGCATCTTTTTGAACATCAGAGCAAACTTAGGCATATAAATGAGAGCATCCGCGAAACTTAGCTCAAAGTTAAGATTACGGAAAATTTCCATAAACTTGGAAGCTAGGATATCATCCTTTTCACGGACTTTCTCTTTTGCAAGTCTTGAAAGGTAAGGCAAACTAGTCTTGGCCTTTTGAGTAACGAAAGGTTCATTGATTGGTTCTTTGTCTTGGTTTTGATCTTGGACCAAAGGAGGTTGGATGTCTTCGGTGCTAGGTAGCTCCGTATCCTTTGTCACCTCGCTTTCCTTTTCCACCACCGGCGGTGGAATTGGAGGTCCATCATATGAGGCACCACTTCGTGTGGTAATGGCCTTGGCTTCATTCCTAGGGTTTGGAATGGTATTGCTTGGTAACGAACTTGAACTTGAAGCTTGGTTGGTATGATAGTTTTGCATAAAACTTAGCATCATGTTTTGAAAATCATCTTGCTTCTTTTGAGAATCATTGTAAACTCTTTGAAAATCATTTTGGTTTCTTTGAAAATTATCCAACTTCATTTGCAAATTATTCATGTTAGCATCATTAGCCTTAGCATAACTTTCAAAATCCGTTTTAGAAACACCTTGAATTTGTGAAACGGGATGGTAAGCTTGGGCATAACCAAAGGTTGATTTTTTGGTGGTTGGTCATGATAGGGGTTTGATAAATGGCTACTTGATTGTTTTGACGGTTTTGGTTGAAATTGCCTCCATGGTTTTGATTCGAATTGAAATTGTTTCCTTGATATTGGTTTTGGTTTCCTTGGTTGTTTTGAACATTGGTTGATTAAAACAGGGTGGTCTCATTTGATTTGCCAAATTAGGAGGATTTCTTTGAACAAAAGTGCCAACGGCGGCGGTTTGTTAGAATTGATGAATGTTATCATGAAAAACGGGAAATTCATTCCTTGTTAACGGACAATTGTTGAAATTATGGTTTGAACCACATGTAACACAAACATCCCTCGAATGCTTCGACTGGTTAGCAAGGAAGTACGTATACATTCTTTTCACTTCTATTATTTTCTAATCGGCTCAGTTTCGAATAATCCATTTTGTCTTCAAGAGAGGCGGCTGTTGTGAAATTCTAATGACGAATTTTAGAAGGTTGTTGATTGTAGAAAGAGGAGCATTCGTTACTCGCTCTTGGTTCAATTGCTATGACTTCTTGAATATACGAACCTTGGATTTACTTCATATAATGGCTAAACTATCACGAGGCATCTTATCTAGAAAATTTTCACCCGCGGCGAAATATAAAGCATCTTGATCATTGGTATTCAAAGAATTGTAGAACGTATCAAGTTGATGTAATTCCGAGAAACCATGATGAGGACATTGACGAAGAAGTCCTTTGAAACGTTCCCATGCTTCGTTGAAAGTTTCATTCGGTTTTTGGTAGAAAGTAGTGATTTCGTTTCGAAGGTAAGTTGTTTTCGAAGGTGGAAAGAATTGGTTTATGAATTTTGAGACAAGATCATCCCACGTTAGAATCGATCGAGGTGGTTCCTTATCTAGCCAAGTCCGAGCTTCACCTTCGATAGAGAAAGGAAAAAGCAAAAGCTTAATCGACGTGTTCGGAACTTCGGGATGTCTAAACGTAGAGGTGACTTTGTTGAAAAATCGAAGATGATTAGGACAGGGTCTTGTTTACCCGTAAATTGATTACTTTGAACAAGATTAATCAAAGTTTGTTTAAGCTCAAAATTGTTTGCATTTATCGGTGGAACAAAAATTGCATCTTCGTATCCCTCGATGGGAGCTTGTAGCATCTAAGCCATGGTACGTTTATCGGCCATTGGAAACTCGGGTTCCACAACAATAACCGTTGTTATTTGTTGTTGTCGATGATTTCGATTACGAGTTTGAGATCGAGTGCGCATGCACTAAAAATAAAGAAATTGAAAGTAAACAATAAAAATTACATAATTTTTATTTTTTTAAACAATCTATTTTAAATAGTACACGGGAAGACAACTTAAACCAAAATAACGAAATTTCTTCACGGTAACTCTTTAAAAAAATGCTTCTTAAGATGAGGTTCCTCTAAAATGACACAAATGCAAGTTTTAAAATCTTTGGTTCGATATGGGAACTTGTCAGTTCACCGACTCGAAAACTTATTTATGATAATACCTCGATTGAGAGTATTATATGTTGGTGTTCGTTTACCAACTTTGTGTATTTATATTTTATTTTTTTTAAGGACAATTTTTTATATTTTTTTATATCTTCTATTTATACTAAAAAGAAAAGAAAAATATTTTTTACTTTTTATATTTTTTATTTTTTTGGATTTTTGAAATATTTAACAAAATGCAAATTTCGAGGGACGAAAAAGGATCTTCAACCAAATCAACAAACGTAAACGATGGAATCTTTAACACAAGTCCCCGGCAACGACGCCAAAAATAGATACACAATAAAATATACGATAATATCAAAAGATCAATTAAGAACTTTCCTAAAGTCTCCTTTAAGAAAAGCTCACTCTAAAAGATATATATAATATATAATACGTATATTTAACCGGGAAGAATGATCACCCGGGTCGTTTCCCCAACGACTTATGAAATTGAAACCTTGCTTTAGCTTGGATTATGATTTGAATGAGATAAAAGATATTTTTGAGTATCTATATCTACTAAATAAAAGCAACAATTAAAATGAACAATTAAAAGCAATTAAACACTTAAGCAATTAATGGGAATCAAATAAAACGCGACGATTAAGCAAGTAAGACAAAATTAAACTTTAAAATTTCAAACTAAATTTCTAAACCTAAAATAGAACAAAAGAAAATTTTAGGAAAAAGAAATATTTTTTTTTGATTATTTTTGAATTTCTTACGAATTAAAAAAGAATTTAATCTAATTAAATCCTATAAAATAGCAAATTAAGTCCTAAAAATTAAGAAAAATGATTTTTAAACTTATAAAAATCTAAAGTAACATAAAAACTCAAAAAACTATTTTTAACTATTTTTAAAATTAAAATCCTATTTTTAAAATTAAAAATAAAAGCTCAAAAATGAAAATTAAAATCTAAAAGTGTTGAAAATGACTTTTCTGATTGTAAACCTAAAAGTATTTAATCTAATGCTAAAAACTATTTTTTTGTATTTTTATAAAACTTTTTTCTATTTTTTATGTATTTTTGAAAGTTAAAACCTAAGAAAAATGATTAAAATTAATCTACTAAATGGAAAAATCTTAAAATTTTAGGAAAAGTCAAAGACATAACAAAGTTTGGGGGAAAAATGAGAAAACTTACCCAGCTTATCTAATAAGCTGGGTAAATGAGCTTATATGCTACGGCTTATAATGAAATAAAGGAATTAAAATGTGTATAAGTATTAAATGGTGGGAGTTATGGATGGATGAGCTATTGAAGCAAACTGGTTAACACGTTGGGCTTGTGAGGGAGAGGTCTTGGGTTCGAGGGGTGCTAGCACCCTTTTTGCTCTTTTTTATTTTTTTTAACTTTTTGCTAAAACTAATTATTGGAACTTATAAAGGACATGTTTTTGAGCACTTTTTATAAAAACAACTTAGACTGAAACTCACTAATAAGCTTTAAAATAGCTTAACAAAAAGCTGTTACAGTAAGAAGGGTTTTGAGCTTGTTTTTGCTGATTTTTACTTAAAAGCTTGCACTAGCTTCAATATAAGCTCAAATCTAAATTCAAAAGATTTTCCTAATAGCTTATAATGTAAGGAAACTAGAAATGAAAAGATACTTTAGTTTAAAACACATTAAGCTACTTAAATCTAAGAGCAAAACCTGCTAACTAAGAAAAGGAAATTTAAAACTTAAAAATCCAATAAGCTTAAATGCTTATTAAGCAAATTTAGAACCTTAGCTTTTGAAAGCTAGTTAAACAACAATTAAGCTATGAATCTAACTTATAAAACCTATTCCTATAAGCTAAAATTCAGAATTAAAAGCTACTTAATATGACCTACTGTTTTTGGCTTTTTGGATTTTTTTTTTTGAAAACTTTCTAAATTATCTTAACTAATTAAGCTAGAAAATGAAAGGCAAGTCCTATTCTACATTAAGCTATGACTATTCTATAAGATATATGAAAATAAGCTCCTAGACCCTATCATATTAAGCTGAAATGAAGTTCAAAAGTTCAGCAGTACTAACTGATGTTAGTACTGCTGATGCAAATAGTTAGTGCACAGATCCAAAATTCAGGTAACCAAATTAGTTTCTACTTCATTAAACCTACTTAATGAGAGTGCACAAACACTTAGCAATCCAAATCCAAGCCTTCTAAGGCTTGGATCAAACTTTTACAATCAAAGAGAAAGGGATTAAGTACCCTGGTGCTGAGACAATGATATTAAGCCCTAACTTTTTCAAATTTGAATTTTGACCTATGAAAACTCTTTCTAAACTAATTAAAAATGATTGCACAACTATCTCAAGCAAAATTCACAATGCAGTTTGACTTTAAGAGGTCAAACTGCATAAAACCAAACACTCCTTTAGGTCCATGACAGATTTGAAAAACTTTTGAAATTAAATTCCACTTAACTAAACATCAATACCAGATAACTAAAAACTTATTTCTAGCTTAACTAACATGATCAAACAACTGAATAAGCCAGAAATCTAAAATCTACACTATGCTAATGATATTTTTGGTTTTTATGGTTTGATGACAGATTAAACACAAATCTAAGATCTAACTATACTAAACTAAAAACAGATAAAATAACATGATTAAGAAGCAATTTAAAACACAAATAAGCACTAAGAAAGCAGATAAGCACAACTGATTAAGCAGTTAAGTAAATATTAAGCTAGAATTTTAAATGACAAGGAATTTAAAAGAGAACTTATAATTGCTTCAGCAAAATAGAAACTCAAAGTTAATTTAACAGCTACAAGCTCTAACTTATCAAATAGATAAGCTAGTTTAAGTCCATGGGAGCTCTTCCATGCCTTGCTCCCCTTCCAAAGCTTAATAAGTCAAAAATGAGTAAAGGTAGGTAGTTGATTATGATTTTAGATGTTTAGGTATGATTAGGACCGGCTTAAGCTCAAATCATGAGCTTATAGACTCATGAGAGCTGCAACTGAGCTAATGAGGGCTTGTGACATAGTAGCGTATAGGTTGAAAAGGAACAATGAGAGCTTATGAGGAAGATTTAAAAGAGCTTATGACAAAATAGACCTGAATTTCATTAATTAAACTTGATTACATTACTTTAAAAGGAAAAATTACATAAGCTAAAATAAAAGTTTAAGCTAACAACTAAAAGCTACTCACTAACTCCCCCCAGTGTGTGTGTGATATGAGTGCCTATTTATAGCCATCCAGGGAAGCTTTTAGGCTGCCTTGCATCACACGCTCCTTTCAATCATCACCATCCATTTCTTCAATCATTTGGTAGTGATTTTGAGCCGTTGGATCTCTCCTTGGGATCACACGGATTGCCAGCGTGGCAATCCGTTGTGAGGCCTTGTATTTGTTGTATGAGAGTACTTAGTGCAAAATCCAGCTTCTCTTGTGCTTCTTGCCATAGCCACGTGTACTTCCTTGATTATTTTTGCTAATGAGAGATTTGATTTAACAAATTTATCCCTGCCATAGTGTTTATGACCACTTGAATTACCCATTTACATCCTTAATTGAGAAAACCCCTTTGTTTTACCCTATGTGGTGAATTGGGAAGATGATGAATAGTGAAATGAGTTTGGCGTCTTTTTTAAACTGTAAAAGGGTAAAACAGATTTATATCTTTTGGGTAATTGCACTTTCAGTCCTTGTGGTTGGTTAATAAAGGTGTAGTGTTTAATTTATTTCATAATTGACAACTTCAGTCCTTGTGGTTTATTAAAATGGGTAATGGGCTAAGGGTAATGGGCTTGGTATCCGGGTAAGGTTTTTAAGGGTTTAGGGGCCCATTTAGGTACAAGGACCATTTGTGTAACATTTGAAACTTGGAGGGGCTAAAATGAAACATTTTCTTTGCTAAGGTTTGACCATTTGACTGAAGCTTGACTTTTTCTGGCTTTGGCTTTGAATCCTTGGCTTCTTTTGTGCTCTTCTGATATCCGTGTTCGTGTTTGCTCGTTTTTGACGGTTTTCTTGTGATATTTGTCTTATCACAAGAACAAGTATATTTTTGCCATTTTTAGTTTGTTTTGGGTCATTTAAGGTCATTTTTGGTATAAACAGATATGTGTATTTTACATTTATCAATAGTTTTTGATTATATTAATTTATGTTTTTCCATGTGTTTTGACATTATTATAATGTTGTTTGAGCATCTCGTTGGTCGTTAGGACCGTTAACTAGGATCGTTAGGTCAAAGGTGCGTTCGCGTAACTAGGGTTCTTAATAAAACAAGCGTTACACGCTAAAAATAGTATGACCACATAAAAGCGACTCCACAAATAATTAAAAGAGTCAATTAACATACGTTTTCTTTCGGTTACTGACCTCAAAATTTACGGATGTCACAGTTTTCCCCTGTTAAAGGGAATTTCGTCCCGAAATTTCAGTTGCTCGTCCTAAGTCGTAACGCGTGAACAGTTGCGGATACTTGCGCTTCATCTCGTCTTCTATTTCTCAAGTAAAATTTGGTCCACGCCGGGAATTCCAACTAACTTTTACAATAGGATTTCGTCTCTTTTTCAGCTTTTTGACCTCACGGTCCATGATTTCCATAGGTTCTTCAACAAAATGTAGTTTGTTATCGATCTTGACTTCTTCTAATGGTACGTGCAAGTTTACTTTAGCCAGGCATTTCTTCAAGTTTGACACGTGAAACGTGTCATGAATTCCTATAAGGTCTTGTGGTAAGCGCAACCGATAAGCTATTGGATCGACTCGTTCGATAGTTTCCTTGATTTGCACAATCTTATCAGTAGTTTCCTAGACAATATCCGGTCCAAATAGCTTGCTTTATCCTACCTCTGCCCAAGCTATGGGCGTTCGACACTTCCTTCAATACAATGCTTCAAAAGGGGCACATTTTACGCTTGAGTGGTAGCTGTTGTTGTATGAAAATTCTACTAATGGTAGATGAGTATCCCAGTTGCCGCCAAAATCAATTGCGTAAGCTCTAAGCATATCTTCTAATGTTTGAATGGTACGCTTACTTTGGCCATCGGTTTTGGGATGGTAGGTTGTACTTAAATCCAGTCTTGTTCCCAATGCTTTCTGTAGTGATTGCCAAAATCTTGATATGAAATAACTCTCACGATCAGATATGATTGACAAAGGCACACCATGCCTTGCTACGATCTCGTTAATGTACAATCTTGCCAGTCTCTTTATCTTGTAGTCTTCACGGATAGCTAAGAAATGTGCCGATTTAGTCAATTGATCGATGATGACCCAAATCGAGTCATGTCCGCTACTGGTTCTTGGTAACTTATTTATGAAGTCCATTGTGATGTTCTCCTATTTCCATTCTGGAATCTCTGTTTTGTTTAAGTAATCCCGAGGGTTTCTAGTGTTCTGCTTTGACTTTAGAGTAAGTCAAACACTTGCTAACATACATAGCAATGTCCTTCTTCATTCTGGGCCATCAGTATAGGCCTCAAAGATCATAGTACATCTTGTTCGCTCCATGATGTACATAATACCTTGTAGCATGGGCTTCATTCATTATCAAAGTTCTCAAATTGCCATAAATTGGCACCCAAATTCATTTAGCAAGATACAATCCACCATCTTCTTTTCTCTTAAGCTGTTTGTCCAATCCTTTTAACATTTCTGCTAGAGCACTTACGTCGTTAGAAGCTTCGCTTCGAGTTTCCAGTATCCTAGCCTTAATGCTAGAGTGAATTGTCATGCTCATAGCTCGAGCTCGTCTTGGTTTCAACCGTTCCTTCCTACTCAATGCATCAGCTACTACGTTCGCTTTACCCGGGTAGTAGCGAATCTCGCAGTCATAATCGCTAAAGAGTTCTATCCATCGCCTTTGGCACATATTTAATTCCTTCTGATAAAAAATGTGCCGAAGACTCTTATGATCGGTGTAGATCACGCTCCTTGTTCCATATAAATAGTGTCTCCATGTTTTGAGAGCAAATACTACGGCGCCCAACTCTAAAACATGAGTGGTGTAATTTTTCTCATGGATTTTGAGTTGTCTGCATGCGTATGCAATTACCTTGTTTCTCTACATCAGAACGCAACCAAAACCTTGATTTGAGGTGTCACAGTAAACTACAAAATCATCTGTACCCTCAGGAAGTGCCAGAATAGGAGCATCGCACAAGATGTCCTTCAATGCCTGAAAGGTGTTCTCCTGATCATCACCCCACTCAAACTTTTGATTTTTCTAAGTTAACAGAGTAAGAGGCTTTGCAATCTTCGAGAAATTTGTGATAAATCGCCTATAGTATCCCGTCAATCCTGAGAATGAACAGATCTCGGTTGGGGTCTTTGGGGGCTTCCAATTCTTTACTACTTCAATTTTGCTGGGATCCACATGTATAGCTTCACTGTTCATAACATGGCTAAGAAAATGAACCTCTTGTAGCCAAAAATCGCACTTCGAAATTTCTCGAACAATTTCTCTTTTTCAAGCAACTCCAATATCAATTTTAGGTGAACTTCATGCTACTCCTTGGACTTTGAATAAATTAAGATGTCATTAATAAAGACAATGACAAACTTGTCAAGATACGGCCTACATACGCGGTTCATAAGGTCCATGAATACCGCGGGAGCGTTAGTCAGTCCGAACGGCATGACCGTGAACTCAAAATGTCCGTACCTCGTTCTAAATGCAGTTTTGGGAATATTTTCTTCGCGTACTCTCAACTGATGGTAGCCAGATCGAAGATCTATTTTCGAAAAATATCGTGACCCTTGCAACTGATCGAACAAGTCATCGGTTTCCTAGGTAGAGGGTAAGGCGGGGTTTTCTTTTTTGACAATCTAGCTTTGTTCAGCTCTCGATAATCTATTCACAATATGGAATGAATCCATTCCTTCTTTTTAACAAACAAGGACTGGGATCCCAAGGTGAAGAGCTTGGTGTATGAAAACCTTTTTCTTGCTGTTCTTTAAGTTGGGTGGATAGTTCTTGCATTTTAGTGCCAAACAGACTAAGGTGATTTGCAACAGGCACAGCTCTTGGGAATGAGTCTATACAGATTACTCCACTTATGAAGATGGGGGTAAACCCGATAAATCATCCGAAAACACACCAGGAAACTCATGTACAACAGGGATGTCTTTGAGTTTCGGCTCGTTCGCTTTCATGGTCTTCAGCTGTTTTAGGTTTCCTTCGGGACATTCTCCATGAACTTCTAAAATATCCCTGTTAGATATCAGAATTTGAACAATTTTCTCATAGCAAACTATCTTAGCTCTCAGCTTTGACAACCAATCCATTCCTACGACCACGTCAGAACTACCATATCTAAAGGGAATCAGATCGATGATAAACGTATGACCTTCTAGCTCAAGTCTACAACCTCGAATAATCTTATTTGTTTCTACTATAACGCCGCTAGCTCTTTCAATCTCATAACTGGGGCTTACGACACTAGGTTTCATGTTAATCAATGGCAAGAATTTGGTAGATTTGAAGCTATAATCAGCACCAAAATCAAACAAAACTGTAGCGAAATGATCATTTAGAGAGAATATACCCGTTACAACGTTCGGATCTTGAGGGGCTTCAGCAACACCTAGGCCAAAAGCTCTACCCTGTGGTCGATTCCTATTGTTCCCCTGGTTGGTATTTCCTTCAATTGCTTTTTTTAGACCGGGTTGGTGGATTCTCCCGAGGGTGGGGCTCGATTAACTCCTTGGCAGTTCCTCCTAATGGGTTAGAATCTCCACACTCACATATCTAACAAATCGCGGCCACACTTGGTACCCTTATTAGCAACATCCAGCAACTCTCACCACACTGCCCCGTATACGAGTATCCAGATCGACTACTGGTTACATCGATGTACACACCAACGGCGGACAGTTACCGAATGATGGAAGTTCAACATTTTACGAACTTCAGATGTTGACATAGTCTACTACATTGTCCTTGATTTGCCTCGGATAGTCGGAGCAAAGTTTCCCTCACAGCCCTTTTTGCCACTCTTGTACCTTTCATCCTTACCATTCCTCAGTCTCATGTTCTGGTTCACCGACCCTCCTTTTCTTTCTAGCATTTTCTTCTTTGAAAAGTCAATCCTTAATACATCGGTGCGCCCCCTCCAGGCGGCCTTGGCTATATTCACATATAATCACCCTAGATCTAGTTTTGGCTCGTTCACTTTCATGGTCTTCAACTGTTTCAGGTTCCCTTCGGGACGTTCTCCATGAACTTCTAAAATCTCTTCATTAGATAACAGAATTTGAACAATTTTCTCATAGCAAACTATCTTAGCTCTCAGCTTTGACAACCAATCCATTCCTACGACCACGTCAGAACTACCATATCTAAAGGGAATCAGATCGATGATAAACGTATGACCTTCTAGCTCAAGTCTACAACCTCGAATAATCTTATTTGTTTCTACTATAACGCCGCTAGCTCTTTCAATCTCATAACTAGGGCTTACGACACTAGGTTTCATGTTAATCAATGGCAAGAATTTGGTAGATTTGAAGCTATAATCAGCACCAAAATCAAACAAAACTGTAGCGAAATGATCATTTAGAGAGAATATACCCGTTACAACGTTCGGATCTTGAGGGGCTTCAGCAACACCTAGGCCAAAAGCTCTACCCTGTGGTCGATTCCTATTGTCCCCCTGGTTGGTATTTCCTTCAATTGCTAGCACCGGGTTTGGGCGATTTCCTCCCGAGGTTGTGGCTCGATTAATCCTTGGGCAGTTCCTCCTAAAGTGGTTAGAATCTCCACACTCAAAACAAGTTGGCCTTGGTCTTTCATTAACAGCTCTACCCATGCAGTATCGAGTAAAGTGACCCACTTGGTTACATCGATGACACACAGGGCAGTTACCAGAATGATGGAAGTTACATTTTACACACTTCAGATGTTGACCAGCATACTGACATTGTCCTTGATCTTGCTCCGGAATAGTCGGAGCAAAGTTCCCTCCAGTTCTTTGCCTCTTGTTCCTTTCATCCCTTCCTCAGTTCCTGTTCTGGTTCGACCTCCTTTTATTTCTAGCATTTTCCTTCTTTTTGAAAAGTCCATCCTTAATACCATCGGTGGTCAGGCGGTTGGCCATACTCACAACACCCTAGATTGTAGCAGGTTTGGATGAAGTGACATGTGGCTTGATCTCAAGAGACAAACCCCAAATGTAGCGATTTAGACATTGGCTCTCAGGGGTAACCATGTGTGGCACCAACCTTGCTAACTCATGAAATCTAGCTGTATACCCATCAATGTTTGACCCAACCATCTTGTGGTTCTAAAATTCTGATTCCAACTTCTGAATTTCATCATCAGGGCAATATTCTTTCATCAACAACTTTTTAAAATCTTCCCAAGGTTGGGCTATAGCAGTGGCCCGTCCTCGGGTTTGAACAAGGGTATTCCACCAAGTTAAGGCGCGGCCTTACAACATACTAGCCGCGAATTCGACTTGGCTCTTAACGGGGCACTTAGTGATATGGAGCACAGACTCAGTGCTTTCAAACCAGGTTAGTAAACCAACTGCATCTTCTGTGCCGAAAAATTCCTTAACACCAGAAGCCCTGAATGTTTTGATACTGCAGCTTAGTGTGTCCTCTCTTTAATTTGCTCGGTTTCCTTCAAGGGCTTGAAGGAGTTGGTTTAGCAGGTTCGGCAATGCGGCGTTAAGTTGTCGGGTTACTTCATCAGCTGTTTTGTTTGGAGGGGTGTTGTTGGCAGTGCCGCTACGTGTGTTTCTTCCTGCCATATTTCTACAATTTAACACAAAAATTCACTTTATCAGAAACTTGACAAACCGTACCTTCAAACATTTCATATATATTCACAGAAATATAGTTAAAGAGTGAACATGTTTAAAAAATTTCAACTCAGTTAGGGTTGAATATAGCACTTTTGAACGAATTGTTTAAATGCATAATCAAACATATATAGATGTACTATACCAATGTAAGTCAATCATGTTTAGTATTTAACCAAAATTTAGTGGCATATATATTTAGGTGACAAACAAGTTTTTATATATAAGAAATATATGTATTTTATCTCACAATTAAATAATACTAAATAAACATGATTTCAGATTTTCTAAAAATATATATTAAATTGGATGCCAATAAAATTGATTAATAGATAATTATTTAAATTAAGCATTGTAAAATTTTACCGTTTTGTTTGTTATATAAGTAAAATTTAAGTAATCAGATAATATTTTACAAAAGTAATGATAACAATATAAATCAAAATTTGACACTTGATCTACACAACTGATTCCAAAAATTCATTGTACCATAATAGAGAAACAATTAGTAATTCAAAGGAGCATGAAATTAACCATGCGGGCAAACTACACCAGTACACCCTCATTGGTGTATCTGCCAACAACTAAACCGGAAAAGAGTTTGGTAGGATAGGGAGAAAACAACCGCATTTCTGCTTTCAACCCTAATCTCACTATAGTCGCGTTGTATCCATGTCGTGTATACGTAGTTCACCTGCTGCTCGCCTTGAGTTCTTACTTGGAATCTATCCACGAGTCCTTCTCAAGTTCTTATGTAGGGTAAAGGTACGAAAAGTAATTGGGTGTACGTCGTGAATCAATCGCGAAATCATTAGCGCGTGAAGACGATCTATGGGAAATATATAGTCTTAATGGTGCTTCTTATAACAATGTGCCTAGCGGACAGCTTGTGATGCTGTAATTGGCACTAAAAACGATGCTGTAAGCAAATCTCAGAATATAAATGGGTCAACTCAACATATAAGCAGATGTACTAATACATCAAAATTAGGGTCTTATAAAAAGGTAAATGATTGTTCAATGCAAATACATTCTAGTTGCTTTTCAGTGACTAAAGTGGAAAGTCGTTTTTAAACTTGTGGCATTCCTTCTTGGGTTTTAGCCAATGAGAGCTTGAATATGACGTTTGTTGCTGCCAAGGTGTACTTTAACACCTGAATTGTCCTTTTTGGCCCTCAATTGGTAAAAGCCCTTTGATTTGACCCTGGGTGAAAAGGAAGAAGAAGGGTGAACAGTAGTAAAACTACTTTTCCCGCTTCTTTTTTACTATAAGGGTGCGTTTGATTATTTTTGACCCGGGTTTGACTTGGGTTTATTTTATAAAAGGGATGGGCCGGGTATTGTGGATTTGGGCCCGGGTATTGGAGTGGTTTTTGTGTTATAAAGAAATAACGGGTGTTAACTTTTTAAGTTATAAAAGTTAACACCGTTAGGTTTTTAGGGATTATTTTTGTTAACTTTGAGGGACGGGTTTGGTATTTTTGAGATTTTTGTCTTGTTGTGACTTTGACTTTAGTTGACTGAGAGTTGACTTTTTGACTTTGATAGCTTCCTCCCGGCTTTTTGTGTGCTCTTCCGTTCTTGTGTTCGTGTTTGCCCGGTTTTAACCGTTTTTCTTGTGGATTTTGCTTTATCCGTACCTGCACATACAAAACACAAAAACAAGCATATCTTTGCCATTTTTATTATGTTTTTGGTCTTTATTGGGTTTATTTTGATATAAAATGGATATGTGTTTTCACACATATCAAAATTCCCCAAACTAAGTGATTGCGTGTCCTCACGCAATATTACATGCCTTATAACCAAATACCTCAAAACTTCCCCAAACTAAACCTTTGAAAAGTAGCAAAGATTTTTGTGGAAAAATTAAGAAATCACAAGTTATAAAACACCCATATTTCCCATTTTCTAAAACCTCTTTTTCATTTTTTTTATTAATAATATAGTTGAGATAATTTTGACTTTCGTTATTTTCATAACTGTTAGGGATCATAGAACAAGATGCATTTCGAATCCGAGAATGCCCTTAAAAAGATAAATTCATCGTTCCCGACTTTTCACTTATCCAAACCGAGCTTAAAACAAAATCACAGCTAAATATCAGTAAGGATGCTAATACTACTCATATTTGCAACTTGTGAACTTTTTACTCCCGACATTTATTATATCTTAAGTGAGGGTGCTATCTTGAATTTCAACCATGGATAAACTTTTTGCAACATACTATGCTTTACGTTCCACCTTAGAATAATAAGTTTAAAGACGAGATCATCCCATGTAGCGACTTTCGTCTCGGCACATCCCAACCTTGCGGCTAAGTGACCAGGCTTTTGACACCCCACAGAGACTAGTATCGGGACTCACGGACCTTAGGTTTCAAAAACTCTCAGGTTTCCCGAATATTCATAGCTTATAAAATAGAATAGTCAAAGTGCAAAAGCATATTTGAATTTAACAAAAAGAAGTCAATTATTAATTATCTAGACATTTATGCAATTATAACCCTCGACCTTTTAGAAGGCTGCAACATCGGTTGTGAGCCGGCAAGATGCAACAAACTTTTATCAGTCTCGGATCTTTATTCTTACTATGGGCTTTCTTTAGAAGACTACCACATCGGTTATGAGCCGGCAAGAGGTAGTAAACTTTTATCAGCCCACAGCTTTTATTATTATATTTTTATTTTATCTTTACATTTTTTTTATATTTATTTATTTAAAGAAGACTTCTTTTTGAAAAATTCAAGTATAAATTTGAACTAAGACTAAAATTTTTGCTATATATTACATAAAAATTGTTGATTTAAGTTTAATCTCCAAAAACAGCACGTATATTAATCCGGTTAAGAGCTTATGGGAGAAAAAGCAACAAGTTACATACATGAGCTCTTAAGATTTCCAAATAATCTTTGTTTAGCATCCTACTCATACTTAACTCTATCATTTTTCGTTCTTCGCGAATTAGCGAACGCTTAGCCTAAAAGTTAAGGAACAAGCTAGAGCTCAACACGCTCGATCGGGTCAAAATTTATTCTTATTCTTACCCAGCAAGAAAGTCAAAATTGTGACAAAAACACTTATTATTTTTTTTTTTTTTTTTCTACAAATAAAACTTAAAATTTTAAAAATTTTGAAATTTTTGCTATTTTTGCTGGAAAACGGGGTACGTGAGAACAAAACAATAAGTAGGTAACATCAAATCGATAGATTCCCTCCCCAAACTAAAATGAAACATTGTCCTTAATGTTTAAGGCGGGTCTCTATGCAAATCTAAGCCGTTTATTAATTATGCAAAGATAAACATGAATCGATAAGATGAAAGGATATTGGATTTCCCTAAACTAATTGCAAACAAAGGCTAGGAAACTCGAGTGAACCGGAACAAAACACCGACCATGAGAGTCTTCAGTAAATTTGGGTTTATCCTGCAAATAATCACAAGCACAAACAACAAACACAAAGAACGGAAGAGTACAAGCCTCCTCAAAACACATTAGAAACTAGAAAGAAAAATAGAAAATGGATAAGCATGGGGTGCCTCCCACGAAGCGCTTGGTTTTTGGTAACCGAGTCACATAGCTTGACTCGATCCCTGAATTCATTCGTCCTTAGGGAGAGCAAATGGAATTGGCTTAAGAGAAAAATGAAAAGTAGAGATGCCAGGGTCAAAAACGAGATCCTCACTCCCAAAAGAGAGAATAATATGAGAATCCTCGGGGTAGGTGAAAAATAGGAGAAAAATCCAAATGACAAATGTGAAGGAATTGACATCTTCAACATTTAGGGATAAAACCATTTCCCCTTGGTTAAAATCTTCATCATTCTTCATGGCCATACCGGGCTTAAAATTTAAGCAAACGTCCGGTGGTTCCGGTGGAGGACGAGGAGATGACGGGTTGTCTTGATGATCAAGGTTAGGTAACTCATTATCTTCATTTTCTGAATCATCATTCTCAACACCTGGTGGAATTAAATCATATGGAACGAGGAATATATCGATCTCTTCTTGAACAGGATCACTATCCTCAATGGGGATAAGAGATACGGGAAGAGACTCGATAATTGAACTTGGATTAGCATGAACATTTTCCTGTGACCGAGAAGTTGAAATCTCACAAAGCAATGTCATACGATTAAGATAATCCTCATGTTCATGAACAATCCTTGAAGGAAGTGTTAAAAGTTCACTGGCGAACTTATGGTGAAGAGGATCACTCCTTGGAGAAAAAGTAATCAAAGTATTATGGATGGATTCATTTTGTTCTGGTTCATGATCAGAAATCACTTCGGGAGCGAGATTATGGGTGGTATCATCACTAAGCAGATTCTCAAGAAAAATTATGTCTCCTTCTGAATCAAAATAACCTTCCTCAAAATTAGAAGAAACTTCCATGGCTAGAAAAGCATCGATCTCATCAATATCGTCTTCTGGATCGGAACACTCAACCTTATTAGACAAAGGTGTGTTAAGTAAAACTGGCTCATCGGAATTTGAAACGTAGGAGTTCTTGTTTTTGACATCTTCATCCATCTCGTTAAAGAGAGGATTTACGTTGCTAGAGGTGAAGTTATCATCAAATTCGAAAAGAGGGTTTGAATAAACTTGAAAATTTTCTTCATGAACACCTTTTTTGAGAAGAGTGAGTTCATCGGTGAACTCCTCAGGATTATCACTAGCCTTTACCGGAGAAGAACTAGGAGGAAGAGCATCGGAATGATTAGTGGTATTGCCACTAAATGGCTCATCTTTTAAAAAATCAATGACAGAAATAGCGTGAGCAAATTGCGTATTCTTGATTTTCTCAGATTTTTCAGCATAAAAGACAAGTTCATCGATTCCTACTCTTAATGTTAATTTTTCCTCGTATAAATCAATGAGAGCTTTTGCAGTGCGAAGGAAAGGTCTTCCTAAAATAATAGGCACTCTCGGGTCTGCGTAACAGAACGGTTAGCAAGCTCGAGTGTCATTCGGGTGGGGTTCAAAGCTCCAAGCCTAAGTCGCTTGTAAATAGAATGAGGCAAAAGATTTATGGTAGCTCCAGAATCGGCTAAAGCATTAGTCCTATCAAGTTCTTGTAGAGCACACGGGATAAGAAATTTTTCGAGATCTTTGAGTTTCTCAGGAACTTTGTTCAAGATGATGGCAGAACATTCAACATTTACGGTTGTAATGGCAATCTCCTCAAGTTTCTCTTTGTTTCTCAATAAAGTGCTTAACCATTTGTTGAATTTCGGCATTTCGATAAGAGCATCTTTTAATCCAATTTCTAAACGTAGTTGTTTAAACAATTTCATAAACCTGCTCTGCTGAGCACTGGGTGTATCTTTCTCTCTTACTTTTATCCTCTCAGGATATGGAAGTTTAGGCTGATATGAATTAGGCTTTGGAGAAATAGGCTCTTGAATAGTTTTCTTAGCTCTTGGTTTCGTAAATTCAATAAAAATGGAATCAAGATCCTCTGGAGGTGGGACTTGTGCGGTACTTTCTGAACTAGGTTTTTGCACTTTGTCCATTGACGTCTCCGGGTTTTGTTTGGGTTCCTTTGGAGTAGAAACAACGGGTGTAGGAATA